>SNQJ01S0181013.1:0-13335 GCA_010110895.2 Picea sitchensis | reverse complement strand
GTGAAAAAATGGAAACACTACTTAATGGGGAAGGAAACAATCATACACATTGATCACCAACCCTTGCAGGATCTCCAGTCACAGACCAAGCTACAACAGTCAAGACACTATAGGTGGTTGGGATTCTTACAACAGTTCCATTTAGTTATCATATACAAGAAGGGTATAAGTAACAAAGTTGTTTACATGCTTTCTAGACCTCTTATTTATGCATCCATTGTTTCAAAGAATGCTTCCTTATCTCATGATAGTTATATTGAACAATATGCTAATGATGGATATTTCAAGGATGTATATGAGAGGCTAACCCGTGGTTCGCAGGTGGAGAATTTTTATGTGCAAGATAAATTACTCTGTCGTATGGGCAAGCTTTGTATTCTAGTGAATGAAAGAGTGCATGTAATTAGGGAAGCACACACTTCTCTTGTATCTGTGCATTTTGGGGTAGGTAAGACTATGGCACATTTGCAAAGGTTTTGCTACTAGCCTCGAATGAAAGATATTGTAACTAAATATGTAAAGGGGTGCATGTTGTGCTCAACTTGTAAGCCCACTAATAGAAAATTGGGGCTATACACACCATTTCTTGTTCCTTCTAATCCTTGGGAAATTATTTCCATGGATTTTTTAGGGGGGTGCCTGTGTCAAAAATGGGTTAAGACTAGTTGTATGTGGTAGTGGATAGGTTTAGCAAGATGTGTGTTTTGATGCCATGTAAAAAGCAGATCACTACCGAGTAAACTGCTCATCTTTTCTTTCAACATGTATGGGTCCACTTTGGATTGCCCACATCCATTATCTTGGATCGAGACACTCAATTCCTTGGAGAGTTTTGGAAAAGCTTGTGGAGAATGATGCACACCAAGTTGAAGAGAAGTATTGCTTTCCATCCATAGATTAATGGCCAGACAGAGGTTGTAAACAGAACAATGGTTCATTTGTTTCGAGGCTACTGCAACAAACATCCCAAGTTGTGGGATGATCATATATAATATGTGCAACATGCATACAACCATGCCTTGCAGTCTTCCACGCATAGTTCACCATCCGAGACATGTTTTGGGTATTTACCTAAGGCTCCTGTGGACTTGAGTTTTGGCAAAGATGTCGACTCTAGTGAACAAAGAGATGAAGACATAGCCCACAAGTTTATTCAAAGGATTCATCAGGTACACTAGACAGTCTGGGAACAATTGGAAAGGAGTCAGACACAGTACAAAGCTCGCCATGACAAGCACACAGTGGATCACCAGTTTCAAGTGGGAGATCAAGTGTGGCTCCACATCAGCAAGGATATGTTGAAGGGAGAAGGCAAAAAACTCAAATCCATCAGATATGGACCCTTAACCATCTTGGAGAAAATTGGCCCAAATGCCTTTAGCCTCGATCTACCACCGTATATGCAGATATACTCAATTGTAAATGTAGAGAACCTGAAACTTTATGAGCCTCTAATGATCATGGATAAACAAGAGAGTGTTTGAGTACCTTCAGTGGACAAGTTTGCTCTTGAGTACTTGGACAAGTTGAAGGAAGATATCATCCTGGACAGAAGGACAAGGAATTCATGCAGGGGTGATGTAGAATATCTTTGAGTAGGCCTAAAGGGCACCCATCCAAGTAAAGCATGGTGGATCGAGAAAGAGAAAATGAGGGAGCAATTCCCTCACCTGCTAATTGACCGATGAGGCTTTTGAAGGCCCAAAAGATTCTTAGTGGGGAGGAATGATCCAGGAGAATCTAAAATGGAAATATTCAAAGTCCTCAAATCTCAGAAAAAATAGTACCAAGTCGAAGTGTTTGTCGCAAGCTTTCCAACGGTGCAAACGACACCTCGAACGAAGAAGTTATGGGCAATCAAAATTTTGGTCAACCTAGTAAAAGTCAACATGTGCATAAAACATACGTCATCACTAGTCCATACATGGTGACGTCATGCATGACATATGGCAACACTATAGGTTGCCACGTGGCACACTGATTAAGCATTTTCCGTGGTCACTTGGGCCAATCGACGAGTGTCACGTAGCACCCCAGGTGACGCCACGTGCCACTACCCAGAAGCTGCCATGTGGCAGCATTACAGGGTGACGAGTGGCAGAGCTGATTGGACCTGTTCGACGAGTAGTAGGGTGCCACGTGGCACCCTAAAAACACCCAATGTGGGCTATATATATATATATATGGGAGCCACCACCGGACCGATCGACAACCCCATTTTTGGCAAGCTCCAACAACTGGCAGCCAAAATTAAACCCGACGACATCAACATTCTGTTATTTATGACAGATTATCATTGAACCCGGTTCATGCATTTGTCACATCAAGGGAATGGCATCAACCTTATCCTCGGGAACTCCAAAATTTGCAAAGCTTCGAGCGTAATATAATATATATTGTAATGTGGTTGGGATATGGTATGGTTTATAAAACGATATTTAAATGTTGTTATAACGGTGACCAAAAGGGGGATGCCCGCGGGCTTGACCTCGAGACCTCCCTAACCAGACTCCTTATTTACATAACTGCCAACCAAACAAGTTATGGTCCGTGTTGGTTACTTCGCCTGCATTATTTTATTTAAGCTTAGATCTTTATTGAGTTTGAGAGAGTGCGTTTAGAGGCCGTACATAGTATGTATTTTTATGCAGGAAGGAGCATTAATTGCAGACTGTCAACATGCTTTACGAGGCGAAGAGCCCAAGAGGGGCCTGGGATGAACAATGTTAGAATTGCATGATTTGATAGTCATTTATGCACATTTTCTCGCCACGAGTCTACCAATGATGTCCATTTTTGCATCTGGGCAACATATCAGAAGGCCATTTTTCAGACTTGAGGTATAATGATGTATTTATGCCAATTTTAATTGTTGAGATAAAATAAAGCCTCTCCACTTCAAAGCAGCCCCAGAGACGTAGTCCATTATTTGGATGAACTCTGTTATCATGTCTTGTGTTCTTGCTCTTCTTCTCCTCTTTTCTCCATAATTATGTCCCCTTTAATGATGTTGCACATAAAGCTTTCATTTACACCCTTTAATGTAATTCTTTTAATAAGTCATCGATGAAAAGATCTCGGATCATCCCCCTTCCCCCTCCCACAAGCCCCTCTGGCCATATTGATGCCAAAATTGAATTAGTTGAAAAATGAAATGATAGCCATTTATGACATGGTTGTCAACTTATTACTTTTTTGTAGTGAGAAGGGTATATCATTATTGTCTAAAGTTGACACACTTGAGTCTTTTTTTTTTTTGTAAGTGAGTGTGAATTCCTATATTACTGAAAGAAGTTATGATACAAAAAAGAAAAGGGGAATCCCTTGATCTGCCAAAAAGGAAACCATATCAGGGTTCCCGGAGTTGCGTTGTCTAAGATAGCAAGGAGAGGGTTGGGCCGCCACCATGGGAAACCGACCCAGTCCTCCGAAAACCAGTCTGATAAACTAAACCATAACCTATACAAAAAGACATAACCATAAAAAAAGGGGTATCTCCTACACTAAATACAACTTGACCAGGGGATGATCCCGCGCTAGTCTAAGATGATGGGATGCCTTTCATCTCTATCCTTTCTTGCCTCGTTCTCCTTCATCTGCTCCACCGTGCGCATCTTTCTGATACAAGCTGGTGTTCCACTCCGGTCTGTTGGAGTGATGTCCATGTGATGGACATAACGTAGGTAAAGGTGGAATTGGCTTGCCATTCGTTCCATTTTTTCCTTCTAGCTCCTCTGGTCCTCAACTAGTCTTTTTGCACTGGCCTCCAGGTTGCTGAGGCAACTCGAAATTTCTGTGAGCACCTTCTTGTGTTCCTTGATTGCCTCCTTGCTGGTCTCTTTTCGGTCAACGCTCATCTTACCTATCAACATTTTTGTTCGCCACGCCTCCTCCACCATTTTGTGTTAGAGGGTTGTTCTGGGCTATGTGGCCCCTGGGTCCCTTATCCTGTCTGCTTCCTGAATTAGTTTCGTCCAGGCTTTGCCCTTGCACGTGGTGTTGATTTCTCTCTCCCACCTGTTGATGATCGTTTTACCCTTTGCATCGATCTACGTGAGAAAGGTACCCTTGGCTTCTCTGGCCGCTTGCTCCATCCTTATAATCCTCTGGGTGCTTGTCGGAGGTTGTTTCCCCTGGGGGCCTCTCTTACTATGGGTTTTCTTCATTCATACCATCTCATCTTGTTTGTGGTGGTTTTTTCTTTGGGTTCTTCTCTTGTTCCTATTCGCCCCTTCCTGGTATGTAAGATGGCCTCTGTAATTGCTTCTCTCTGGTCTGTGGCTATTCCTGGTGTTTCTTCTTTTATGGGATCTCCTCGACTGTGGGCTCGTCCTGCCAGTCATGGGCCACTCATAAAGGTGTACCTTCTGGTCCTTTTTCACTGTTTCAGAGTGTGCGCTCTTGGTAGCCCTGCCGTAATCCCTGTGTTAATCCTTTGCCCTGCATGTTGTACGAAAATCATTACCACTCCCTGTATATGTACTTGTGTGAGGTGTGCCCATACTTGACCATGGAAAACCCTTTTGTCCTTCGTCCTTTTCCGCCTGCTGAATATCTTTTTTGTTTTCCCACGGACAACCTCTGTACTTCTTCCTATTAACAGGACCGTGGTGTCGTACCTCCTCTTGTTGTGTGACCTAGATCTGCATTGCAACTTGTGTTTGAGTGGTGGTCTATCAGATTCTGCCTAGATCCTACGTGCCCTTCAGTTATTCCTGCACCTCCATCCTTGATGTGGTCATCCGTACTTCGACTGTCATCACAATCTTTTATCGCTAGTTGGATGCAGTTTGTTCGGAACTGACCATTCAAGATGTTACTCTAGATAGTGTCCGGTTCTGGTCCTTCCTTTTCGACCCCCTCATTAGTGATTATGTCCGCCAAACCATTTGTTGACCTCTGTACCCAGCGCAACTCCACTGTGATCCCCGTCTGCAAGTGCTCCTAAATTTTTTGTAGGGAATGTGCCAAGCGTCAATGCCTCTAAATTTTGCCAACTCTGGTCCCATTTTGGAGTCTCCTTACTACGTTGATAACCAACGTGGAATCTCCTTCCACTATGGCATTTGTCATCCCTTCCCGACTTAGAATCTCGAGGCCGGTCTCCAGGGCTCCGAATTCCACAGCGTTGTTGGTTGAGTCTCCCAAACTCCCAACGTATAGCCGGATGATATTTCCTTTACTGTCCCTGATTACTCCTCCCATTCCTATTCGTCCTGGGTTACCTTTCGCCGCCCTGTCGAAATTTAGCTTGAGGTAGCCTATTGGTGGTGGTTTCCAGTTGCGCTCACCTACTTGGAGTTACGGTGGCCATCTTACCTGATTGGGGTTGCGTTAGTCTTTCAGGTGGAAGGCTTCTAGGATTTGGGAGTCCTGGTCTGTGAGTTGCGCTCTTCCTGTCTGGCAGTTGCGGCTTTGTACCATTTCTCTTGTCATGGAGATTATTGTTTCCTTGATCTTCCCTTCCGGCCAACTTTGGTTCCTGAAGATGCGTCGGTTCCTTTCCTTCCATGTTGCCCATATGATCATTCCTAGGATGAGGGTCCAAAAGCGATTCACCTCTTTGTTTTCGTTGTAGGTCTCTTTCCAGATGTTGATAGTTGCGGAGATGTTACCTCAGATCCTATTGGACTGTCAGAAGATACCTGTCGCCTAGTCCCAGATTTCTGTTGTGTAGGTGCATTCATCAAGGAGATGGTTCGTTGTTTCTTCCTTGGCTTGACAGAGGTGACATCTGGAAGGACCTATGATTCCCCTTTTCCTTATGTTTTCCCAAGTTAGAATTCGTTTGTGGAGTATTAACCATTGGAAAATTTTTATTTTTGGCCAATGGGGACTATTCCAAAGCTTATCCCATTGTTGTGTCGGGTCTTCTTGGTCCTGGTCCATGATATAGTGTTGGACTTCTTTTAGATTGAATTCCCCGCCATCTTTTTGTCCCCATCTCAGCTGGTCATTTCCTTCCTTGACTATTATTTTTCATCTCCCCAGTTCCTCCTCCACTTCTTTTACTGTTGTTGTGGTTTGGTCTCTATTCTGTGGAGTGAGAGTGTCCCAGATTCTCCATTTGTTGCGATCTGTTTCTTGTTTCCAGTAATGGTGGACTCTGGTTTTACCTTGCGCAATCAGCTCCTGTTGGAGTTCCTCCCTGTCTGGGTTCTCCATTCTAGGTTCCTATTGCCAGGCATCCTCCCATAATCTAGTTGTTCTACCATTCCTTACTTCCCAAAAGATGTGTGTTTGAATCCAGGCTTTGTTGCATCAGGCTAGGTTCCAGATGGTTGAACCTTCCCTGGTGCCTCTGAAGTAGATTTTGTCCTGGCCGCTTATGTTCGGGGCATACTTCGCCTTCCACAGGTTTACCCATGGTGTAGTAGTTTCTTTGACCCAATGCCACCAGAGTTTCGCCCCGTAGGCGTCATTGGTCAGTTGTGGGTCTCGTAACCCCATGCCTCCTTTGTTTTTTGGTTTACAAACCTTCTCCCAAGCCACCAGGGCCCATTTTTTCTTTATTTCCACTCCTCGCCATAGGAAGTCCCTTTGGATGGTTCTTATATTTTGTAGTATCCCCTGGGGGGTTGGGAAAACAGACATCATAAAGGTTGGAATAGCTTGCAAAACAAACTTGGTCAGAATAAGTCTGTCGGCTAGGTTGAGGGATTTGTACGTTCAATTTTTCACCCGCTCCTGTAACTTGTTGATTATTCCTTCCCAGGTTGACATTTTGTAAGCTTTGTCTATCAGGGGAATGCCCAAGTACTTAGTTGGGAGTGATTTGCATTCAAAGCCCAAAATGTTGGCCAAATTTCTTTGGATTGCGGGGTTGGTATTGAAGAAGAAGATCATAGATTTGGAATGGTTGATCTCTGCACCTGAGGCTTCCCCAAACTCTTCTGTTAAGAACCTGAATAGATCTACAAATATAATCACCACAAATAATGAATACACAATAGATCCACAAAGCAATATAGAAGAACAATATGCAAAATCTCTTTTATTACTATCAAACCCTTGAGGTAGGGCAACACCATACAATGAATCCTATTATGGAAGGGATCCTCTTCTGTTCACTGGCCTCTTCGAGAGAGCTTCCTCCTAATGAGCTTCAGCTCCAAACACAATATTTCTCTTCATGTCCCATTACATTGCTTGAACCCCTTTATATAGTGCTACCATCACCTAAGAACATTCTAGAGGAGGAATCTTCTAGAAGTAGAACCTTCTAAGAAATCCTCTTACATTTATTATATCTAACTACCATAGTGGGCCTTATTTAATAACATAGTGGACCTAGTCCACCTTACATTGAATGACCTCCACTGTTATCACTATGGGCCCTCTAGGCCCCCCCACTACCTCTCTAGCTACCTTACATTCCATCCCCCTTATGAAAGCATTGTCCTTAATGCTTGATGTACAACCATATATCAGGGTCCCATGGATAAGTGTGGACCATAGTAATGAAGTAGACTAAAGAACCAGGGTCCCATTGAGAAATGGTAGCCACCATGCTGAAATAGTCCAACCGCCATTGTAAACGTGGGTCCCATGTCTAATTTCTCATGTGAACCCCTCATGGAAGATATCGACACCCAATAACCAACTAAAAATGATGCTCTTAATACTAACACCTATCATGTGGATCCAAATAAGAATATCCATCCACATAGTGGGAGATGATCAAATATGAATCTGGAAGGAACAATACCATTGTAAAATATGCAAGCTGGACGCTGGTAACTAGCTCCTGATGTGGGACATTGATGTTCTCTACAGAAGGTGGAGTAGAGTCATCAAATAAAATATGAAAGTGGTTGTCATCCCAGAAATGACAACTATCCATATACCAATCATCACAATCGGCCTCAAAATCATACCAAGCATATATTTCTTGATTATATTCATCCTTGATGTCCGCCATAAGAAATCTCTCCTGCATGCTATCTAATGAATCTTGAATACTACAAAAACTATCATTGAGGCCATCTGCAAGGTCATGCAATCTAACATCCAATGTGTCATAGAATTGGGATTTGAATGCTTCAGTAATTTGTAGAATTTCTTTGAGGGTTTGAGAGGAAATAGCCATTTGAGCACCCTATGAACTCTTCGGTCTCACAGCCGTAATGAAAAAACCCCAAAAATAGAACAATAAGTTACAACAGAAAATCACGTTTTTTTTTTTTTTTTCCTGGAAAAACCCTAAAAAACTGTTGAATTTAAAATGCTCATAATTTCACTTCCCGAACTCCGTTTCGGCTGATTTTTGTTTAGAAATTGGGTGAATTTGTGAGAGGAACTCAGATATGTAATTTTTTTGAGCAAATTCAACCTCCATCTGTTAAAATTTTTTTTTAAAAAATCGCGCCACCGTCCGTGGAAAAAACCCTGAAAATTGCAGATTTTAAAACTTCAATATCTTGACTTCGCAGACTCCGTTTCAGACGATTTTTTTTTCAACTTGGGTGTTTTTCTGAGAGGAACTCAGATCTACAACCTATTTCTATAAATTTTGCACAGAAATATACCAAAAATTTATGGAATGTCGCGGCCCTCTTTTTTCTTCTCTGAAAAAAAAAAATCTGCAAAAATAAAAAATATTTGCCCACAATGTCTGCCAAGGAAAGTGCTCTGATACCACTTGTTAAGAGTCTAAATACATCTACAAATATAATCACCACAAATAATGAATACACAATATATCCACAGAGTAATATAGAAGAACAATATGCAAAATCTCTTTTAATACTATCAAACCCTTGAGGTAGGGCAACACCATACAATGGATCCTATTATGGAAGGGATCCTCTCCTATTCACTTGCCTCTTCGAGGGGGCTTCTTCCTAATGAGCTTCAGCTCCAAACACAATATTTCTCTTCATGTCCCATTTCATTGCTTGAACCCCTTTATATAGTGCTACCATCACCTAAGAACATTCTAGAGGAGGAATCTTCTAGAAGTAGAACCTTCTAAGAAGTCCTTTTACATTTATTATATCTAACTACCCATTTATTATATCTAACTATCATAGTGGGCTTTATTTAATAATATAGTGGACCTAGTCCACCTTACATTGAATGACCTTCATTATTATCACTATGGGCCCTCTGGGCCCCCCCACTACCTCCCTAGCTACTTTACATCTTCTAGAATTCGTTTGTAGGATTTTGCTTCCTTGACCATGAGTATGCCTGTGAGTATGCCATGGAGTAAGGTGTCATCCACAAAATGTTGGTGTGTGGAAGTAGGGTAATTTTCGAAAGGTTTGATACCTATTATTTCACCTGTTGCAGTTGCACTTTTAATGCTTCGACTGAGACCTTCCATCATCAAAATGAACAGGAAGGGGGACAACTAGTCTCCTTATTTGATGCTTCTTGTGGGCCAGAAAGGTTTGGCTGGGGCTCCATTTCTTAGTAGTGAGTAGCTTGTTGTGGATACTAGGCTGACTATCCAACTGATCCAGTGCTAGGTGAAACCAAAAGCTTCCAAAGTCTTGACCATATTGTGCCAACTAATTTTTTCATAAGATTTTGCTAGGTCTAATTGTATTATCATTCCCCCTCTCTTTTGAAGCTTCAGGTTGTGGATAAGCTCGTGGGCATGGATGATATTGTTCATTATTTGTCTTCCTTCCATGAAGCCTGCCTGTTCTTGTGAGACCAATGTAGGTAGGAGGGGTTTCAATCTATTTTCTATAACTTTGGAGATTATCTTATAAACCACATTGCACAACGCTATAGGTCTGTAATGATCAGGGGTTTTGGCTTCATTTTCTTTGGGGATTAGTGTAATTGTTGTAGCATTTAGCACTTTTAAAATAGAGGCTGACTTTCTGGAGTCTTCCACTACCCTATAAATGTCATGTTTGACAATTTCCCAGCAGGCTTTGAAGAACTCCACTGTGAAGCCATCTGGACCTAGGGCTTTCCCATCGGGCATTTCCTGGAGTACTTGGTCAATTTCCTCCTCAGCAATGGGTTTGTTTAGGTTGTTATTTTGTTCCTCGGTGACTAGGTGAGGGATATGATGGATTATCATTTGTATGGCCTCCGTTCTGTCTTGTTTAGGTTCCTGGGCTATCCCGTGGAAGTGGTTTACCAGAGTAGTTTCGATCTCCTTATGTGACTCTCGCTCTATTCCATCCTGGTCCTTAATCTTCAAAATTTTGTTATGGGCTCTTCTAACCATGGTTGTTCTATGAAAAAACTTGGCGTTCCGCTCTCCTTCCCTTAGCCATCTGATACAAGACTTTTGTCGCCAAAGTGTTTGTTCCTACTGGCATCGAGCTTCCCATTCCTGTGTCATCTGGAGCTCTTCCTTTTTTCGATCTTTCGTATAGCCCTCCGAAATGCAGGTTTCCTAGATTTTTTTCATTTTTTCTTCTATGTTGTTTTTCTCTTGGTTTATATTCCCAAAAGTGTCATTGTTCCACTCCTTGAGCTTATATTTGATGTACTTTAGTTTCTTATAGAGTTTGAACATCATTGTCCCTTGCTCTGGTTGCTCCTCCCGCCACCACTGTTTGATTCTTTCCTTGAAAGTCAGGTGTTCAATCCAAAATTTCTCAAATCTGAAGGGTTTATTCTTTGGTGTGGTTTGGAAGCCTGCTTCCAGTTGTACTGGCCAGTGATCAGATCCCCCCAAGGGAAGGATGTTGCAATCTAAGGTTAGCCCCTGCATAATGATTGACTCTGATACTAGGAATCTGTCGAGTCTTGTTGCTACCTGATACTGGTTCATCCGTTTATTGTTCCAGGTGAACTGGCCATTATTAGTTTTGAGGTCTACCATCTTCGTTGTGTCTATGAACTTTGAAAATTCTTTCGCATCCCTGTCTAATCTTCTTGTACCTCATTTTTCTCTGCAAGTGTCGTGATGATGTTGAAGTCCCCTGCCAGGATCCATTGGAGGTTGTTGGATCGGGTTTTAAGGTCTTCTAGGACTTGTATCATTCCTCTCTTTTTCTTTGACACTTGGGGCCCATACACATTAGTGCATAGAATCACCTCTGTGTTTCCAATGATTTGCATGCGTACTGTAAGGGTGTGCATGGTCGCTTCAGTTGTTATTAGGCTCAGTACTTGTGGGTTCCACAAGGTGAGAATACCTCCTGCCATTTGGTGGCCTCTGATAGCCATCATCTTGTACTTGCGCCATTGTTGTTTATTGATTGCCTCCATTTTGTCTGTAGTGCATTTTGTCTCTTGAATGAAACAAAGATCCGGTTGTTCCTGCTTTAGTCTATTTCTAAGGATTTTTTGTTTTCTCAGGTTGTTTAGGCCTCTTATATTCCAAGTTATAACCTTCATTTAAACATGTGGGGGGGAGTTGGGGAAGAGTTTGTTGATCTTACCCGAGTTTATCAGTAGCACTCCAAGCTCCTGCAGGGCTACGTTATTTGATTTCCTACCTTTTTTCCTCCTCGTCTGCTTGGGTGAGAGTTGTGGTTGTCCCTTGCCGGCTTTGACTCCTAGGTGTCCTATCTCCCCATGTGTGTGCGTTAGTCCTCTAGCTTTGTCTTCCTCCCTTAGGAGAAACAAGTACTGAATGCGGTCAAGTTGCTCTATTGGTACGTTGTTTACTCCCTGTCTTTTCCATTGCTCCAGTATGTTCGAGAGATCTATCCCTTCCTTTTCCACAAGGTATCTGAGATCATGATCTTCTGTGCCTACTTCGCTCGGGGTCATTTCTGCATCTCCCTCTGCTTCTTGCATGGGGGTGTTGTCGTCTCTGGTTTCTCCATCCATCGGGGTTGCACAACTCCCCTGTTCCTTCTTGTTACTTGGCCGATCGGTGGGCTCGTTTGTTGCTTGTTCTCCGACTTCTTGAGCTTTTGTCGAATCCTTTTCTTCTTTTGCCCCTTTATTGGTTTTGTCCCTTCCATTCGTTTTATTTCGAGTCTCCGAGTTATTTCCAGCTGGGGTTTTACTCTGCTTTTTGTTTGCTCTGCTTCTGGGGTTCGGTTTTATAAACCCATCCTCATCCTGCTGTGGTTTGGGGTTTTTCGCTTCCTGTTTTTTATTAAGAGGGCATTCTCTGATCAGGTGGCCATGTTCATGGCATCTTCTGCATCTGAAGGGGATATGTTCACAATCTATGTTTTGGATCCATTCCTCATCCCTGAATTCTAGACTTATGGCTTCTAGGAGTGCTTCAGACACATCCATCTCTATGCAGATTTTTGCGTAAGATGTATATCTCCCTTTTAGGGTGGCTTATGAGGTCTTCACATATTTCCCCAGTTTGTTTCCTATTGCTTCGAAAGTAGAGGACAACCAATAGTCTAAAGGTAAGGAATAAAATCTCAGCTAGACCGACACCTTTTTGAAAGTCTCTTTCTCTGGGGAAAATTTTTCCTTCCATGGCTGCATATATAGTCCTGTTGAGGCGTGGAAGTATGGACCTCCCTCAAAGACTTTATCCCTGTCCTCCAGGTTCATGAATACTATTGTGAAGAAGCCTTTCGAGCCCAGGTGGAGCTCCACTTCTCTGTTTAGCTTCCAGTGATATTTAATCCAGTTGTGCAATGTTCTTTTTGTGGGCCATAAACCCATGAACTTACAGATTAGCGCATGCGTCTTCATCTGGTCCTCGTAGAGTTGCATTTGCGGATCCTCCAGTATCACCTTTGGTATCATTGTTGTTTTGGGTTTGCACGGGTTGCGCCCTTTTGTCCCGTTGGGCTTCGCTGTGTCTTGTGCCTCACTCTGAGTTTTTCTGGCATCTTCTCCCATGCACTCGCTTTTGCCCTGGTTCCTTTCCTAACCTTTTTCTGGGTCTGATCCCGACGTGCCTGTCATTGGTGCCTTGAAAACTACGCCTCTTGGCCCTTTCCCTCTGTCCACCACTATCTGTTTGTATGAGGGGGTACCCTTACCCCCCCCTTTGGTGCTCATGCTGTCCTCTGCTATGGCCGGGGCTGCCAAACCCTAGCTTGCAGTTGCTCCAAACCCTCCTGTATTCCGGTAATCTCCTAACACACTCGAGTCTTAACAATAATGTAGTGCTACAAATGATCAATAGGAAAGGAAACAAGGTAGATGATGCTAAATCTATCTTCAATTTGTTTTAGATATGCTATCACATTATCTTGTTATTGTTGATAGTTTTAATTATAACTTTTTTCAGGTTGCGAGAATGATGTAGTTGATTAGATGAGAGGTTCGATATGCTTGCTTGATTTCCCTTCTCCTCCCTCTTTTGTGCAGTTTGTGTGAGTGTGTGAATAATCACAGTCTGATATGCCTATGTGTGATATCTTTGAATAGTTTATATGACTTAAAAATATCATCTTCTCTAGTGTGATATCCCGCATTCGTTGTGAGGATTGG
>SNQJ01S0181011.1:19333-36831 GCA_010110895.2 Picea sitchensis | reverse complement strand
TACTTCATGGCAGAGTCATCTCAACCAATCATTTCCTCCCTCTTGCATCATTCCCCTCATGGCATCATAACATGTGAATGCCATCACTTTAGCAATAGTTCAACATTTTGTTGTTGCATTAATAATAATAAATGCACATTACAGAATAAATTAAGGTCCATTGTCTTCCCATGATCACATAACATATTTGTTTATAGTTTGGTCATGATAATACTTATATTTATAGACTAGGGGGAAAAAGGGTGTTACAATCCCCTCCCCCTTACAGGAACACCGCCCTTGGTGTTCTATCTACCGCAAAAAACTCTATATACAACAATGAGCAAAAAAGGGTATGCTTGTTTCATGGCATCCTCCATTTCCCAAGTTGCTTCATCGGGACCAAAGCATTTCCACTACACCTTAACCTATGCAATGGTTCTGTTCCTGAGAGGGATCTATCTCATGTCTAGGATACACTGTGGTTCTTGCAAGAACCCTCCCTCTGGCTCCACCTAGATCAAAGACCATTCAATTATGTGAGCAGAATCATGTGTATATGTATTTAACAAGGAAACATGGAAAACATTATGTGCCTTCACTGTGGGAAGCAAAGCTAATCTATAAGCTACATGCCCCACTCTGTCCATAATTTCAAAAGGTCCACAAAATATGGTCGCCAACTTTTCACATGCTCCCATTCTTAAGGAGCTTCTTCTAGGTTTAATTCAGAGATACATGTGATCTCCTACTTTGAATTCTTTATGACTTCTTTTGTTGTCTGCATAGCTCTTATGCCTGTCCTGGGCCACTTTCATATTTTTCTTTATTTGAGTTACTTGTTGTTCTAGCTCCATTAATATATATGACCCAAGTGAAATTTTGTCCACTAGATTATCCCAACTAATTTGGATATTTCATTTTCTACCATAGAGAGCCTCAAAAGGAATCATTTTCCAGGATTCCTAATAACCATTGTTGTAGGAAAATTCTACCAGGGGTAGATATTCTTCCCATTTATTGGGCTAATGCATCACATGCATCCTTAACATGTCTTCCAACACTAAGTTTTCCCTCTCTGTTTTCCCATCAATTTGAGGGTGATAGGCTATATTGAACAACAATTTTGTTCCACAACGATTAATAAGGATTTCCAAAATTTTGAGGTGAATTTTTCATCTCTATCAGACATAATTTCCTTAGGCATCCCATGAATCCTAAATATTTACTTCATGAAGATGTTGGCAATATCCTTTTTCCTTGTAAGTGGAATTTGCCAGAATAAAGTGGCCAACGTTGCTCAACTTATCCACAACTACCATAATGGCATCATTTTGTTTGCTTGTTCCAGGTAGTCCTATGATAAAATCCATGGAGATGGTTTCCCATTTCCATTCTAGAATAGGTAAGGGCTGCAACAACCCTGCTAGGTGATAGTGTTCTACCTTAACCTGTTGGAATTCTAAACATTTAGCTAAATAATCAGCTATGTCTTTTTCATTCTTGGCCAATAAAACAATTCCGTACTGGCTGTGATCATTTTCTGATAACCAGGATGACCAACATATGGTCTTTTGTGTAGTTCATCCATAATGAACCTCTTCAAGTCGTCACAATTTGGGACATACAACCTAACTTTGTAAGTTAGCAGGCCATCACCCATCAGTTGATAACCATCATACTTCATCCTTGTGGTCTCTTGTTCTAAATGTGGTTTTGTCGTTTTGAAAAAACTCATCTACTTCATGTGCACTCTTAACCCTTTCTTTGAGGTCTATTTCACAGGTACTGAAAACTGCTAAGTGAATTAATTTAATACTTCTACTGAGGGCATCGACCACTCTGTTTTTTTTCCCTTTAATGTGCTTGATCTCAAAATCAAACTCATTGATGAGAGCCATCCACCTAGCTTGCCTAACATTTAGTTTGGGCTGGTCAAATAAATACCTCAGTCCACTATGGTTTGTCATGAGCACAAATTTTCTTCCTATGAGATAATTCCTCCACGTTTTTAAAGCATGCAATATGGCAGCTAACTCTAGGTCATGAGTCACATGATTTATTTCATGATTATTCAATTTTATGGATTCATAACAGATTACATTCCCTTCTTGCATGATGAACCCTTCTAGTCCTTCTTTGTAGACATTTGTACATACAAGGAAGTCATTATTTGGGTATGCAATATTTATCACCGGGGAATTGGTTAAGAGGTGTTTCAACTGCTAGAAACTTTCCTCACACTCTATTGCCCAAAAACATTTAACTCCCTTTTTTTGTAGAGAGGTGATTGGGTAACCAATTTTGGAAAACCCTCTTATGAATCTCCTATAGTATCTTGCTAGGCCCATAAAGGATCTGATATCCGTTACGTCTTTTGGGGTAGGCCAATCCATAATGTCTTTGATCTTATCAGGATCAACTGCAACTCCTTTCTTAGAGACAACATGGAATAAATAGTGGACTTGCTTTGGAAAAAGTCACACTTACTAAGATTTGCATATAGCTTGTTCTCTCTTAGTACTTGAAGTACCAACTTTATTTGTTCTTCATGCTCTTCCCTGCTCTTGGTATAAATCAGGATATCATCAATGAAAACTAATACAAATCTGTCCAAGAACTTGTTGAGTGCACTATTCATCAAGCACATGAAGGTGGATGGTGCATTAGTAAGATCGAATGGCACCACCACAAATTCATAGTGCACATACCTTATCCTAAACGTTTTTTTTTGGATGTATTCATCCTTGATCTAGACTTGATGGTATCCATATCTCAAATCAATATTAGAGAAGATTGTAGCACCCCTTAACTGGTGAAATATGTCATCAATTCTTGGCAAGGGATACTTATTTTTAATGGTCATTTTGTTAAGTTGTCTATAGTCTATGCACAATCTGAGTGTGCCATCCTTCTTCTTCACAAACAACGTTGGTTCTCCCCAAGGGGACACATTGGGCCGAATATAACCCTTGTCTAACATTTCCTTCAGTTTTAGTTTGAGTTCAACTAGCTCCGGAGTAATCATCCTATAAGGTGCTCGAGACATTGGTACTACTCCAGGTACAAGTTCTATTGAGAAATCAATGTCTCTTCTTGGAGGTAGGCCTAGTACCTCTTCAGTAAACATATCTCTATATTCTCTCAATATAGGGATAGTCTTCTAGGCTCAATTTATGGTCCTCGATCGAGTTCATTACTTGTATTGCATACAAGGGACATCCTTTCCTGCAATACTTCTTCATTTGAAGGGATAATACTTGTATCACTGAGACATTTTTTTGAATTCCTTGTAGGGTTTCCTATGAGGGAAGTCCCTCAGTGAATTTTCTTCCCCACATCCCCAACATTTTAATGGTTATTTCTTTGTACTCTTAGTCCTTCTAGGGGTTGATCCAAATGTTTTATTCCCACTCTCAGATGGAAATTTCTATTGATTCACACTTTTAGTGGGAAGGCTCATCCTAGAACTCTTCCCATAGTTCTTGAACCTTGAGGGCTTATCCCCCTTCTTCTTGAATCCCATTTTACCTTTCTTCTTACAACCCTTGGGACATTCTTCCTTATGGTTGAATTGTTCATAGAAATACCTAGCTTTCTGAATGGCATCTTCCAAGGTCTTAGGTTCATCAAACTCAATCCTATTCCTAAAGGATTGAGGAAACCCACCAAGGAATCGTTGCATTTTTACCTTTTCATCCTTTATATATGGTACATACCTCAATAATTCCATAAATTTATTGATATACTCATCTATGGTGAGTTGTCCCAACTGGAGTTCATAGAAATCCTTAGTCCTTTCATCATAGTACCTTTCAGACATGTACTTCTTCTTGAAATATTTCTCAAATTTACCCCAAGACTACTCCTTCTCCTAGATTCCCTTTACATTTCTAAGGTCCTCCCACCAAATAGAGGCCTTTCCATTTAGGTTAAATATGGCTATCTAGGCCTTCAAGTTTTCAGAGTAATCATGAACTCTGAAATACTTCTTTAGGCCAAGTAGCCAAGATTCTGCTTCTTCCCCCTTTTTGATTTCCCCGTCAAAACTGGGAGGCTTGGATTTATTAAATTCTTCAAGGTCACTGCCCTTGGAGTGCTTCCTATTCTTTCTTTTCCTCTTAGAATGTGAACTAGTCTCACTACTAGACAGTTCCTTGGAGCTTTATTCTCCTTCACTAGAGGAATATTCAAATGCGTCTTTGGATTTGACATGCCTCTTGGCTCCATGTCCGGCCTTCTTGGGAGTGCTTCTTCTTTCATTGTTTCTTTTAGGGCCATTCATGTGTATCTTAGGCAAAATCTAGGTTTTTTGAGGCTGATGTTTTTCCACATTAATGGTTGTTGGCCCATGTTGCAATTGTCTCTGTATGTCTAACAAACTTTGCAGCATGACTGCATTTATTTCAATTTTTTTTTCCTTCTCTTTCATGAACCTGTCATTATCGACCTTAAAGCTTTGCAGCTCTGCCATGAGACTCCTCACAGTCTTAGCTAGATTTGGAGGGGTTTGTACCACTCTCCTTTCATCAATTTCTTCTTCTTTGTTATGGGAATTCTCTCCCCACTAATGTTGTTTCACCATATTTCCACTTATAGCTTTGTCTGGGAATCCACTGACTGGTTAAGTGATGATAATCAACAAATTCTATTAGTTGATTGTCCACAATGTTATGAATGGTACATGTAATTTTGTAAATTGAAATTTAGCTTCATAAATTTTGTAAGTAACAATAGCATACGGTCCATATTTAATCATGCAAAAACAACATATAGTCTCATCCCTCCTTTCAGTAATAAGGTTTAAATAACTCTTTTTGATAGCAATGCAAGGATGCCATCAGTCTTGAGATTTCAGACATTATTTATTTACACAGTGCAAAATTCGTTGAATTCCACAAGTTAGACAAAGTCGTGACTCAAGAACCATCAGATCGAAAGGTCAATCAAGATCCATCATTAAATTTATGGCATTCGTGGTCAAATTCCTGGTGGGTAAGTTAAAATCGTGATCATTGATCACGTTCGGATCAATGATCCACATCGTGAAAATAGTCATGGTTTACACTTAAGGATCGACGGTTCCGATCAAAAGTGCACACATAAATTACATGTGAGTTAATAAAAAGGTTACTCTGCGTTGGTGGTTTCAGAATATCCACTAAGGGACATATGGTGGTCAATAAGGCCATAACTACACTCTTGAGGGTGGTTTCATTACTACCTCACAACCTCTCGCTATACTACGAGGAAATACCACTCTGTGAAAAGTGGTAAGGCACTCAAGGCATAAGCGTTGGTCATATGGCTTGGTGTTAATAGACCCTTATGAATAGGATAGGTAGTGTTCTCTCCCCCATATAAATCTTCTAATAAAAGTTGTTCGACTCTTTCAGAGCCCAAATGTAACACACCCACTATCATAATTTAAAATTTTTGGATTAATCTCCCACAAATGAGAAATCTCTAGAAACCTTCATTAACGAGATACCAATCCCTGGTTCAATATCGGGATTCGGGGTTTCCCATAACAAGGATTCGGCGCATATTGAATCCCGAAATCCTGATCTCCGATTTCGCGATATGTTTAGGTCTTAATTAAACCGTTATTAATTAATTCTTTTAATCGAGGATTTAGAGTTAAACTAATTGCGTCGGCTTTCGGGGTTCGCGATTTCGTAGTGCATGGACGCCTTGTCCACGAAACTCGCGATATCCCGATACCCGATGCCATCTGTCCACCGTGGACTCTTCCGTGGGCCCCACTGTCCCTTGGCTTATCGGGAAATCGCATTTCGCGGTTTCAAAACCCTTGTTGCTATGTTCCGGGACTCCCGATATCCTGATGCCCGATGAAGCCCTCTTGTGGAGATTTCATCGATGGCGCTAGATGACTGCCACGTGTCCTCGAAATGAATGGCTCAGATCTCGTCGGGAAATCACGAATCACGATTTCCTGTTGCTCAATTTCTTTACCCTCGAAAACTCCGACGCCCCAAACACCGACTCGTTAGGATCGCATGCCAGGCATCCTCGCCGATGGACGGTTCAAAATGCCCGTCGGGATATCGCTGATCGCGACTCCCATGTGCGAGCATTCCATGCCCTCGAAAATCCCGATATGCCGATGGACCACAAACTCCGACGGATTTGACTCCTGGTCGGGATTTCCTCCGACGGTGTAGATCTCTACCACGTGTCCACTGAACGGATGGTCCCGATCTTGTCGGTAAATCACGGATCGCGATTCCGTGTGGCAAGAGTTCCATGTATGCGAAAACTCCAATATGCCAAACCCCGACTCCTTTAGATCCACGGACACGCGTCCCTCAAATGATGGACGGTCCTGATTACCCTTCGCTGTTTTGGGGTTTTCAATACCAACGTGCCTATGTCTTCGGAATTCCCAATTTTTCGATGGGGCCAAACGCCGATGGTTCTCGATGGTTGCCACCTGTCCCACAGATGGACGGTTCAGATTGTATCGGAAAATCGCGTATCGCGATTCCATTGTGCACGAGTTGCACGACTCCGGAAATCCCGATATCCCAAACTCCGATTCTCCGGGATCTCTCACCACGCGTCCACGTCGACGGACGATCCAGATCCGATCGGGAAATTGCATTTCGCGATTTCAACATGCACGAGTCTCTTGTCTCCGGGAACCCCGATTCCCGATTTTCGACTCTTCGGGATCTTCTGCCACGTGTCCCTGCTGTTTGGATGGCTCAGATACTATCGGGAAATCGCGGATCGCGATTTCCTATTGCAATGGTTCTACACTCCTAAATTCTCCGATGGGTGAAATCCCGATTCCTCCCAGAACGCCGACACGTGTCCTGCCGAGATCAACGGCTAGGATACGTTCTCGAAATTTCAAGAACCACAAGGCCTCGATTCTCAGACTTAACAAAACCCCGATGACTCAGATTTCCCGATGACTCTCCCCAGACTCCTCCTATGCACGCCTGGGCTTAAACCCCGCGCAACTTTTCTAGATCTAACGACTGACGGGATTTTTTCAATCTTCTCCATAAGGTCATGACCGTTGATTTCTTCCTCCTTGAAGGCCTTCTCGAGAATGGCTAAGTATCCCTTCTACAAGGGGGAAACTCTATAAGAGATCTATCCCAGGGCTTTCCTGGAGACGGATAGGGAAAATAGCTTGCCGAGGACGGGCTGGGAGCTTAACTTAGCTCAATCTAAGCATAACTAGATTTATTTATCAACGTAAGTCGTGCATGGTTTCCTCTGTGATAAGCCTATATCAACTTAGTCATATCAAACACTACGCGAACATTCTCATGCTGAAATCATTTACAATTTCACAGTTCTATGAGCTAATATCTACTCCTTATTATCAATTACTGCACAGACATTCTTACACAGGAAACATTTACAATTCCACAAGTCTATGAACATATGTGACAGCATATAAATTTCAATATGCAATATGAGCGAAACACTTATCGGAAATAACTTCAGCAATGGAAGCAACTGCTGAGAGGGGTGCTCGTTTCCACCCAACCGTAGGCGTAGCGAATCCTAATGGATTTACCACTAGCCACCCCCGAGCTGAGGCCACGATGTTCTGAGACCTGCGCCTCCCTGTCTGCCAGTGCCCAGGAGCGAAGGTTGCAATCCCCTCCTCTCTGCGATCACTCACTCTGCGTAAAACTGCCATATTTTCCCTTGCGTCTGCCCTCTTCAATCGCGTCTGCCATACGCCTTATCCTCTCGCGAGGTTGCGTGTGGCATGATTACCCTCGCGCTGGTCAGTCTTACACCAAACATGCCAAGTGTAGTTTCCTTCTTTGATACCACTCTGTAACACACCCAACCCCCTAATTAGATTTTAAGGTAATGGGGTATTAAAATTTAGTTCCCTTAATACATATTATAATTTCCTTTCGATAGAACCATCATCTTCTACTCGTCAGGAGCTTTCCAACAATTGTAATTTTACCCAAAACTGAGCTATAGATCAATTTTTATGGCTTCTTGAAGTCTTTCAGACCTCATTGACCAGTGCCACCTCATCGCCATGTGGATTCCTATCCCAAGTGTCAATTCAATGTCACACGGTCATGGTTTTGACGTGGCGCTGACCATGCAGATCGTCGAACCTCAGTTCCAACCCCACGAAACCTCTAGTCATTATCGTCGAGATTTTATTTCCATGAGTTGCAAAAACTCAATCACAAGTTTCAACGACAATCTGCATGACTCTTATCCAACGAATCCAATTGAGTCAACGATTAAAATGGATGGATACTTAACACTCACTCTTCTACCCTTATATACTCTCACGATATTACACTTGGATCAACATACCAAATTCACTATCCCGCAGATCCAACAATCCTCGTCGTGTCGTCAAATTCCTTATTCGTCATCGGTATTCGTAGCCAACATCTAACCTTGCCAACCCCTTCCATCTACAACAAATGGTCCATATTTCTTTGTCCATAGATATGGCGGTTGGGGATTACAACGACCATCAAATAGTCTAGACCCAGTAGGGTCTAACCTTGACCTTGCAATGAACCAAATGTTGACACCTATCGTCCTCTAGATATGTTGGCATGCCATGCCACTCGTGACATCGTCATCCATTTCTATAACCTATAAGGGGGTTCTTTAGAAATCCAAAATGGAGATTAACTTCGACCCACCACCAATTGAAAACCCTCATTACATTGTTATCGGTGTTCCTTACCACCACATAACCTTCTTGACCTTTCAAACTTTGACGAACGACCCTAATCTTATCATATTTTAACCTACATGTTACAAATCCTCTTGACACATAGCGTCCTCCATTAATGACATGTGGCACCATCACCACCTGACATGTGGCATCGATATTTCTCCACAGAAGCTCATCCATAGGTGCCAAATCACCATGACACATGGCACCATCTGTTCTTGACACATGGCACCACCTGCATCATGGCACATAACACCATCCACGTCGACCCCTTAGGCCTTCTACTAAAGATCGACGGTCTAGATTGTTTGTGGGATTTCCCAAGACTCAACAAATCTATGATCTAGATTTACCCTTGGAGTTCCTCCATTGGAGTGTATCTCTATGACTCACTCTAAGAGGCATTCCGCAATGGACAGTTAGGATTTCTTCATTGGAGATCTAACGGTAAGGATTCGAGGCGAATTCATTAGGTCTCTCAATCCCCTTTTTTGTACGACACTAGGTCTTGGGTCATTCCTATGGAGACACCTATCACCCCCAAGCCATGCTGGCGAGACACGTGACACTCACTTCGTGTCATGGTCATCCCCTCACTATGCCAAAATACCCCAATACGTGGCATAACCATTTCTTGACACATGGACCTCCATAAGTACCTGACGTGGCATACACGTCATCACATATGCATTCAAGTTATCCATTCAAGTGATGACACTTATATTTCACATGCCACCCTAGCCTCCATCCTGACATCACCTCTTCTCTTACTCTCATTCAAATGAGACCAAATTGATCTACAACAGATGTTAATCCTGGGATAATCTCAGATGAACAATCCAGATCATCCCTCAGAATCCCTTTTCAGAATGCTTCCACTTCAAAATCCAGAAACACTACGAACATGGGACTTCGCGGATGCTACGCCTTGCGATCTACGACTGGGATCTAATCATTGCTCCAAATCTGACGGATGTGATGGTACTAGGTATAATATTCCCTCAAACTTTGACCACCTCCGCCATGATGGATATAATAGTCCATCAACCTCCATAGTCACACTCCGACAGAGAAACGATCCTCGTCGATTCAGAGTGCCTACTCCACATGCTTCATAACTAGCTTTGATGGAGGGTCAAGATCTCACCATTTTTCCAAATCGACGATCGAGATCAACTCTCACCCTTGCTCCAATAGAGGGCCCAGATTTAACCGTCGTGCCAAATCAATGGTCACGATCCTATGAGGTGAGTTAGGGTTTTTCCTTTGGCTTACCAATCCACTCCGGACTTATACACTTTCACAAGTCTTCCTCTGAGTCCTTTACAAGACTTTTCGAGTCTTAGTGACCTCACACTTGTCCAAGGCACTCTAATTTTTTCCAAGGTCTTTTTGCAGTGCCCCATTTTTTAAGGACTTGTTACTTTTAGGCTTTACAACACCGCGATGCACATGAATACACACAAGTATATATAAATTTATATGAGAAATACTACAACAATGCATACACGCATGATGACTATATAAGCTAATATCCTTTTTATATTTATCAGTCACGCAAGATTTCTCACAGACGTATATTTGAAGTTATATTACATAAGACATAGTCTACCTACAATCAAGAATATGATACTTTTTATGCATATAAATATTCTATGCAAATTATTGGACATCTCCAAAATACACAATTAAACTCACAGGTCAAGTATTCATTTCAAAAGTGTCATATTGTCCATTCAACCATACACACATTTTAAATAAATACACAGAGATAGAATAGTTACATATCTACATAAATTGACATATGTTGGTTACTACTGAAGGGTGATCCTCTCTCCACCCAACCATAGGCAAGACTGTGCTAAAATTTTCTACATCCAACCACCCTCGATCTAGGGTACAATGCCACAAGAGGATTTTCTGCAATATTTTTCAAGGAGTGTTCGCTAATCCTGTTCTTCCTTGTTACCTGAAATAAAGATCTCCATTTTTTCAAATTCCAACGCTCCCAGTCTATGCCCATCCATGTTTATTCTCCCCCAATACCTTGTGAGTCATCCCATATGTTTCTATAGGGAACTCTTCCCATCCTTCCTTAATTTTCCAAGGGAACTATTCCAACTACTACCTTGACTGATAATCAATTTCCAGGGTTGAGCACAGTTCAAGTCAACACTATTTTAATTAGACAGGGTATTGCCTAACAAATTCATCTCAACTAGTCATTTCATCCCTCTTGCACCATTCCCCTCATGGCATCGTAGCCTGTGAAGGCCATCCCTTCAATAGTAGTTCAACATTTCTTTGTTGCATTAATAATAAAAAATGCACATTACAAAATAAATTAAGGTCCATTGTCTTCCCATGATCACATAACAGATCTGTTTATAGTTTGGTCATGATAATACTTATATTTATAGACTGGTGGAAATAGGGGTGTTACACCATCCTTCTAATCCTATGTATCATTGTCACCACATGAAAGATTATTGAAGTAATGAGTGGGGCTATGACAAACTATGCAAGAATGGTATCATGAGGCACTGATCTCTTGGCATTGAGATGCTTGGATAACATCATGACAAGTAGTCCCTTTATCATATTTCTATCTACTACCTTTGTCTCCAAATATCACACACATACAAGAGGGTAGGTGTGATCAATGAGTGGAGACATATCTTCAATCAAATATCCTAAAATTGACACTAGAAACATTTATTTTCAAGAGTGGTGAGAACCTCATATCCTTTGCTTAGTCTAGCCTCTACTATGGTAACCAAGTTAAAGCATGGTCTGAAGAAGAGGGCCAATAAATATATATATGAAAATACTATATCAACCCTCTCACCTTTATGAATAAGAATCACATATATTTATACCTTTTTAGGGATGTTAAAGACCATGACTTTTGTTTTCCTGAGATTAGCCTAGTGTTGATGAGTGTCCAAAAGGAAGCTAAAATGTCGAATTCTTTATGGTAGCCCCTTATTGAGTGGGACATGAGAATGATATTATATTTAAATAGGAGAACTGCAATGGAGACTTTGAAGAGTAAGTAACCATATAAGGTACCCAATGAATTCAATATGATTTCCTCTAACTCACCAATGTAGATTCCAAACACTATAGGAGAAAATGGGTAGCATTGTTTAACTCCTATAGTTCTCTAAATCTCCTCTATCTCACTAGCATTCATTAATACTTTACAAACAATGGTCTCATAGAGTTTCATCACAAGAAATACCACCAAGAGTGGAAGACCCAAACCCTTAATCATGTCAACTAAGAGGTGTTGAAACACTCTGTCAAATGCCTTGTGGGAGTCCACAAAGAAACAATACACTTTATACATTTGTTGTAACCTTATTTATGATGGAATTCAGAGTAGAAAGATGATAATTGGTAATGATGTTTCTTATTGAATCATACTCAAGTCCTTTGTGTTGACGGGATATTTCCCCCGTGATTATGGGTCGAAATCACAACAAATCCAGACTGTATAGAGAAGATAGAAATATTCCCTCCATGACCAACACACAAAATGGAACGAATAAATACTTTACAAGGATAAGTTAGGGAAGGAAGAGGGAGAAAGGATGCACCTTAGATCTCTCATTTGATGGCAATCCCACTCCTTTCTCTCGACGAGCTCCTGATCCTTTGTTGGAAAGAAACCTGCAAATTGGACACAATACAAGAGCTTCTATGAAGGTAGTTACACGATCAAATGGTATACATGTCATACATCATATTCCAAGTAAACTTAATAAGAAAATACATACAATGAACACATGATAGGAGGGAAAACAAACTCTTCTATTAACACCAAATAAAAAAGGTAAGTTACAACCATGTCTCACCTTTGGCACTGCCTCGAAGCCAATTGTTCGGGTTCCTCCAAGAATCTCTCAAGCATAAACTCAACCACTATACTCTTCCTTGGATGGAACAAATAGGGATAAGTATACACCTTATAGACATATATATAGGAAAGAGGTGTTGGAAAAGTATTTTCCAGATAAAAGGGGGTGTTGCTAAGAGGATTATAGGAAAGGGAGGCTTGTTAGAAACTGGAAGCATAATCTTGCACCAAGGGAATTGACCTGTACTTAGCCCTCATTAGTGATTTTATCTCTTCCCCAAGAGTTTGGTGGAGTTTTATTCTATCGTGTACGAGCATGGGGATGTTTGGGAACAAGCCCAATCGAAAAACCCACCCGAAAACAAGGAATTATTTTAGTTTTTATGATTTTTAGGGACTCTACGGGTTGCAAGATGGAAAGTCGTGGATGTCCGTTCATTTCACTAGGGAAACCCTCGGATATGCTCATAAGGCATGTTTCTTTAATTATTTTGGAGAGGAAATTTGGGAAAATTTCTTTCAAGCTTTGGGAAAGGTTTAGGCCATGGAACAAATGCATAGGTGTGTCATTTTGTGCTATAACAGACGCCCCCTAATGTCTGAGGTCAAAAGGGAAAAATGATGGTTGAAATACATTATAAACTCTAAGAGGAAAGGATGCATTGAAGTACCGCTAAAGGTTCTCGAACAACTGATTCACGAACAATAACCGTCAACAAAGATCAAGCAAGAGTTTTTCTTCCCAAGTCGGGCATACCCATGCTCAAGAGTGATATAAGCATGGTCTCCAAAGCAAGTACACTATAGATCCATGGTTCATATGAAAGTATGACTAATGTCCATGGCCACGAACAATACATGGTGGATCCATGTGATAAAAGTGAAGTAGCAATCATGGCCACGAGGAATACACACTGGATCCATGTCAAAGTAGATCATATCCATGAATATATACATAATGGAGCTATGTCTCAAGATCAAGAACAAAGGATATATGGAACCAAGAGAATGAACAAGATGATCCTTTGCAAGTACCAATTTCTATGAGCTGGCACCATATGAGTCGGGAAGGAGAACAAAAGATGTGGTGCTCGTACTTCACCCGAAGTATTCACAATGATCTATCGTGGTACAAGTTTATACTATGTGAATAGATGTGTTGAAGTCAAACAAAGTGAGACATCATTTGATTACCGTTCATTGATGTATATCATTAACAAACACGAGACAACACATCAATGATGATAACGGGAGTCAAGGTACCATGGTACAATCTATCAAGTGTGAATAGATGAGATGACGTCGAACACCTGGTAGAGTCTATCAAGCAGGTGAAATTGATGTACTCCCACTGTCAATAGTAAGGGAACCTACCACTAATGACTGCAAGCCCCAAGGTACCAAACATAACTCTAGATCCCTATCCCAGAGCAATATGTGTCATTGTTAATGGGAAGAGATTCGCTAGAAGTAAGGCATTAAGGCATCCTCCATCAACCAACATGAGGGGTGGTAGAAGGATAAATATTTGGAAGAAATAAGATGAAGAGATTGATACTTGTGATGATGAGACTGACTTGGGAAGGTCAAATTGCAAGGTCAGAGACTAACTATAGAACATACGACATAGGCTGAAACTTCTCTTGAACAAAAAAATGACACATTATGTGACTTAGGAATCATGAATATAAATTGGGATACATTTTTGATACATGAGGCATCAACAAATGCTCCATATGGTTGGAAGAATAACCAACCGAAGGAGATAAAATTTAAAATAGGAAAAAGTCTCCTAAATCCACACTAGACCCAAAATGATGAGATACTAACTCAAGATTGTGATTTTTTCAAGGGCGAAAAGACTGCTGCCAAAACAAGAGATAGACACTCCCCTCCCCCTTCTTTTTGGTTTTTTTCTTTTTTCTTTTTCTTTTCCATATAATTAAATCCTGAAAAAGAAAAAGAGTGTTATAGTAAGTGGAGGAAATGAGTATCGCGGGAAAGAAAACTAGTTCCAAAGTGCAAGGAACATACCTATGCTCAATGGAAGGAAATCTTGTGCAGGATAAGGACACTCGGGGGATGTTTCCTCCAAGGATAGGGTGTCGAGTCACAAAGGAATAAATTGTAGGTCTAGGAATTGGTAGGAATGCATAAGCAATGGGCTCAACAACATCATGTTGAGGTTGCCATTAGGATTAAAAGTGTGAGCAGTCCATATGAAATGTAGATACAACTCAACTTTAGGAAGTAAACCTCCCATGATGATATTTTTCGTAAGTTTAGTCTCCAGGTCCCGAAAAAGAATAAAATAATTCCAAGGAGAACTCTTCTGGCCAATATTGGACCAGAGTATTCCTTTTTCATACGCAGTTAGTTCGTTTCGAAAAAGGGTTAAACTTATACTGAAAATACGTCTCTTCAAATCCATTTTACGAGTGTGATAGAGACAATATCACTCGACCATCTTTCCATATTTAAGGAGTCTAAAAAGAGCTTAACTATGGACTCCCTCGTCCTTTTTCGTAAAGTTAGTCTCCTGAGCCTGAAAAGGTATAAAACAAAATGGAGGAGAACACTTCTAGTTCGTAGGCTAGAGTATACTTTTTTCGTAATTAGTCTATTCAGTCCAAAAAAGGGGTAAACTTGTGTTGAATAGACGTTCCTTCAAGTCCATTTAACAAGTGTAAAAGGAACGAGGTCCTCAACAATGTTTTCAATTTTAAGGAGTTTGAAAAGAGATTAACTATGGAATCCATGATGTCGTTGTGAGCAACATATAAGGGAAGGAGTCCCATGGGTAACGACCAGAATAAGATTGAGTAAGAAGCATGAAGCTCGAACGCAAACTCATGGCAGGGCTAAACAAGACTCCTGAGCCTAATAAAAAACTTGCAACATGGGCGCCATAATAAAAAGGGATTCTAAACTAGGACACCCATGGAAGGTAGGATATACCACATGAATTATGACACTTCTAAACAATAGAGAAGTTTCGTCTTTGCAACTCAGTGGGTTTGATCCTAAGGCCAAATGAAATAGGAAACGGATAATAAAAAAATGCATGAAGGGGAAAATCTCGCCTATATACCAAGTTTCGATATCATTACCTGTCAGAACGGATCGACATGGAAAGGTACCAAAGAAAAATGTCTCCAAAGTCCTGTATATAAGACCAAAAACACTTACCCATAAGTTAATAAGTTTAATATAGAAACCTTTAATAAATATAAGCATTATGGAATACATAACTTAGAAAAAAGAAACCCTAAAAGTACAATATGTACAGAGGACTGCACATCCTTACAACTTATGCACAATAGTTCTCCAGTAAAATCCCATTTTTAGGCTCATGCCAAGGGTTTCATTTCTAACCAATGAGTAAAGATTCCATTTCAGGAGGAGGTCGAAGATCCATAATCATAGCTTCAAGGATGGCCTCATATGAGGGAAAATCAACATCCATGAAACCGGGGCTCGACAACTCACAAATACTAAGGCTCAAGGTCTTACAAACAACAAGATCATACTAAAAAGGAAACGCCAGATTACTCGGGCCATTAGGGGGAAGCAAGGGCTCCCATTCCCTCATTGGATAAAACACATGATCAATTGTCGAGACCTTGTCTCGAGAAGGAGAACATAATTGTAAAGGATCCTTCTCAGGATCAATTGAACATTGAGGATAAGATGCCACATAATTAATCTGTGGTGAGGAAGAGTCTACTCGAACACTAGGAATGCACAAAGGGGAAACCTGAGGTAAATCCAAACTAGGATGGTGATTATCAAATTAAAGTTGATTAATAGTGACAATGATTTTGTTGTGATGGAAATGCATCACATGAAAGAGCGTAGACACCACAACATTCATTGCATACACATAATGACTCCCAAGAAGCACATTAAAGTCTACAGGGCTTGGCACCACTAATTGGTCGACTAGGACAATCTTCCCACCTAACGTGATAGGAAACTGAGGAAGAATCCCCAGATAGTCACTAGGTATTCTGTCTAAAGCTAGCATCTCGCTCGTAGATGACAGAAGCTTGGGAGAACCCAAATCTTTCCAAGTCGAGTATGATAAAATACTTGCAGAGGATCCTTCATCTACAATACTTCGGCAAATGCCTAATTTATTAATTCCAACCATTATCTGGAAGGGTGCAGAAGAAGGAATGCAAGACTCTACAATATTATTCCAATCAAAGGAAACCATCCTAAAACTTGGGTGAGCATACTCAAAGAGAGTGGAATGCCCCCTTGTTCAAAAGGTATTGAACTGGAAATTCGAAGGACTTGGTCAAAAGACACATCACTCCCTGAAATAGGAGTGGGATCAGTCGAAGATCGCATCAATGCGAGCACTTCCTTAGACTTGTCACTCTCCAAGAGAAGAGTGGGATCGACTGAATATTGCATCTACGTGACCACTTCCTCAAACACTAGTTGAATAGGATACGATACACCATGGTCTAGAGATGCATCAACCCCAAAAACAAGAGTGGTTTCAGCCAAAGATTGCATCGACATGACCACTTTTTCAACCAAATATTGATTATAATGTTGGGAAACCGAAGATGACTCGGAAATAGAAGGGTCATCAGACAATGACCACGCTTCTCATGCCATGACAATAACAAGGCACAAATGAGTAAGGTGATCTCCTTTGAAAAGTTTACAAGGGAACTTGGTCTTACGTCCTATACATTTAGGCTTCTCAATCATATTAGTTCCCCCAACATGACTTGTTGTGGCTGGTGGGTTTCCCTCAACATGACTAGCAGACGCTGGTTGCATGTCTCCAGTGTGACTAGCAGAGGTTGGTGACTCAATGCCAGTATGACTAGTAGTGACTGGACTTTTTCTCCCAGCATGACTCATAGAAGTTGGTTGTGTGCCCCTAACATGACTAGCATAGGCTGGTGACATGACTCCAACATGACT
>SNQJ01S0181011.1:0-19323 GCA_010110895.2 Picea sitchensis | reverse complement strand
TCTTTCACTAATTCATTCATCAACCTCATAAATGTGCTTGGAGCATTTGTCAATCCAAATGGCATGACTAGCCATTCAAACAAACCTTCATTTGTCTTGAATGATGTCTTACATTCATCTCCCTCTCTCATTCTTATCTGATGATATCCACTCGTCAATTCTATTTTTGAAAAATAGCTTGCTCCACTCAAACAATCCATCAAATTGTCCATCTTGGGTAAAGGAAATCTATACCTGATGGTTATCTTGTTGATGGATCTGGAATATGTACACATTCTCCATCCCCCATCCTTCTTTGGACTCAATACAATTGGCACTGCACATGGGCTTAGACTTTCCCTGACTAAACCTTTATCTAACAACTCCTGAACTTGATTCTTAACTTCTTCATTATCTCGAGGTGTCAGCCTATACGCTTCTTTATTTGGTAAATTGGCTCCTAGAATCAAGTCAATATGGTGGTTAATACTCCTAATAGGTGGTAATGAGTGAGGCAACTCATTCACTACTATGTCAACAAAATTCTCTAACAATTCTTGGATTTATTCAGGTAAATAATTCATAGAAGTATTGGTAAGGATAACTCTTGGCTTTCTTACTACAATAAATTGCATTTCTTGATCTTTCTTAATCTCCTTCAAGAGTTCCTTCCCACTCATGAGAAGTATTCTTGTACTGACTTCTTCCTTTTCTTTCTTACATCCATGGGAATTACATCACATAGAATCTCATCTTTATAGCTTCCTATTTTAAATTCAACTTTGCATTGTTGACTTACCATTACTTGATGTCCTTTTTGCAACCACGATACTTTATATGGACTTGGGTGTGCAGTTGTCTCCAGCTCCAGCTTCTCCACCATTTCTGTAGATACTAAATTATCAGTGCTCCCACTATCTATAATCATTTTGCAAACTTTGTCCTTTGTTTTACAAGAAGTCATGAATAACCTCGTTCGTTGAACTGAGTCTTCTATTTCCTTCTCTGGCTTTAGAAGAACTTTCCTCATCATAAGGTTCTATCCTCCTTCTTTTGCTTCTGCTTCCACATTCTTCTGGGCTTCAGAAATGTGTGATTCTCCTCCTCCTTCTTTCTTCCTCTCCGGGCATTCCCAAGACATGTGTCATGTCTTTCCATAGGCATAAAATTTAACTCCACCTCCTCTACCTCTTCCTCGAGGAAAAGAGTTTCTCCCACCAAACGGTCTTCTTTGGGAACTTCCTCCTCTTTCAAAGTGACCATATGATTTTTCTCTCTCTTCCTTGGGTTTCGGTGCCTTATCATAGACAATTCCCTTACCTCTATTTGAGCCTCTGCTTTTGTTTCGCTGACTCTAGTTTCTGGCCAACTTTTCTTCTTCCTTCAGTGCAATCTGATAAGCATCTTCCACTTTCCTCACAGTCATCATGCTGATCTCATCCTGGATTTCATATCTCAAGCCATTTATATACTTGACAACTTTTTCATCATCCTTCTCTCTTTGTCTAGCCCTAATATTCAGCCTATAGAATTATTTTGTATACTCTTTCACTATCATACCCCTTTTGTCTCAGGTTCTGTAACTTTCTGAAAATATTTATCTGGTAATCCTTAGGTATGAATTTAGCCTTCAATTTGGCTACCATTCTATCCCAATTCTTTATCTTTTGTTTACCTTTTCTCCTTCTCTCTGCTTGTAGTTTATCCCACCACAGTGTTGCATGTCCCTTTAATCTAGTGACAACATGTCTCACCTTCTTTCCTTCATCGACATATTCATAGTCAAAATACTTGTCCATGGACCTTATCCAGTTCAATAGCTCTTCAACATCCAAATTACCTTCATACATTGGGACATCCATATTTTCTCTAGTTCCCAACTTCACAACAGCTTTCAATAAGCATTCTTCAGCCACATATTCACCTGTAGCTTCTTCAACCTCTACTTCTTCACTTTCTGCATCACTGACATCTTCAACAACAACTTTTCTTCTTTTCATTTCTTCCATCGCTTCCAACCTTGCATGAAGCTCTCTCATTTCACTTCCTATAGCACGGTTTGCTAGAGGTGGTTCTACGCGTACCCTCGGTGACATCACTTTAACTGTTCCTATACATTGAGTACAACTTCAATCTTGTTCAGGCTCTGATACCACTTGGTACAAACCCCCCTTTCTCCTTGGGGTTGTGTGACCTCCCGGTCAAGGATCTTCAATTCTTGGAGTTGAATTATCTCTTTGAAACCTTAATGGTCTTGCTTGTAAATAAACAAAGGCCTTTTTTGTCTCTCGATGCAAGTTCTGTAACACTCGCAATCTCTTCTTCTCACTATTGAACGATCACAACTTAGGTGCTATATCCTCCTCGATTAAATCCTTCCCTCATGTGACCTCGAGCGATGTCCACACACGACTTCGGGAACGGACGAAAGTGGTTTGGGATCAACCCACGTTTCTCCCCGCAATTCACTACAAATCGCCATGCATCCTTTTTACAATACTGTGGTTTCAATTGCTGCCCGCTATCAAATTTTTAACATCCGAGTACTTTCCTTCCCTGCAATCCTTCGTGATCGTCGATCTCAAGATCTCGACGGGGCTTCTAAACCTAATGGTTCAGATCTGCTCTTTCCCAATCTATAGATCAAAATTAACCCTTCTAAATCAACGACTGTGATTTATTCTGTGATTCGGGCTTTGGGAGTTTCAAATCTCAACTCATGCTTTCTCCACAATGGTTATCTCCTAAAATAAAATATTTGTTGACGTTTGTCCTCCTCAAATTGACGGTTATAATTTACTTCGGATCTTCGGGGTTCAGAGATTTCAATTCTCAACTTCCCAAAGTATTATTATCCGAAGTTCACGATCTGTCACCACATGTCCCTCTGGATCTGATGGTACAGATTTTCTTTGTCTCCTCTTGGATAGATCTTAACCCTTTATCTTGTCCAACTTCCGCAAATTCTTCTTCTGAAGGATTTCTTTGACACTTAATTGATTTCTAGTCCTATGCACTCCTTGCAACTGACCTCTGTACTTTCTTATGAGAAAAACCTGAGTTGTTTCTCCAAGTCAAAGACTTCGCATATGCACTCCTTACGCTTAATATCCATACTCTACATACAAAAGTTCCACGCTATCTCTTCTGAGCTCCGAGTCGAACAAGACTCTCTCACACGCACTCCTTGCGTTCAATATGCACTCCTTGCATAACTTATAGAAGAGAAACAATTGAAACTTATTCAATTCTTCATAAGTTCATCCATTCACCATGAACATCATACACCCACAAAATTCATAACAACAACAAACTTGTAAACAATATCAGCACTGTACAATTGGATCAACTTCCTCTGTTCTATTCATTCCAACAAACATGATTACACCTCTATCTCTTATAATCATTATAATTAGAAAACTTATCTAAGGACCTAGATTTTTTTCACTCTTCTTCCTCCTATCTAAATTCTATCACCTTCTACTCCAGTGGTTACCTACTTGGCTTAATTAATGCAATCTAATGACTCATATGGGCTAATATCCTACACCTATAATATATTACAGTCATGTAAGGATTTACAATAATCCGTCAATTCAAAACGGTGGCTCGAATTTACATACAACTAATTAATTAACGAGAGATTCAAAAATATCTCTACACCGCTACCAAGTTGGTTAAGAGTTGGTTTGGCTCTTTCAATGCGTTGATGTGTCGACTTCGCTTCCTCGTCCACTTTGTTTTGATTTGATAGCGATGCTCCTACATAAATTTTCCTAGCCATCCGCGTGTTGTTGTTTTACAGCCCGTGCACATCCACGATTTGATCTTCTATAGCTCGTGGATATCCACGAGTTTCACTGCACACAATAGCAGACATGTGCTCAAGTGGAGTTTTTAAAAAAAATCTATTTTTATTTCTGACTTTAATTCTTGGTTTCGTTAGTTACCTAGGTTGTCTTAAGTCCCTTTCTGGATTTTCTCTCTTGAAATCTGAAAGTTTATCATATGGAAAAAGAAAAGACCGTACTCTTGGTTTTCCCAACATGCTTGGCTTATTTTTAGCTTTCATTTTTAGGGGGGCATGAATCATGTATTCTGCAGTTTCTTTTAGCATCTTTTGTTAGTTTTTCTTTGATTGAAAGAAAATAAAAAAATCTAGTTTTCTACTAGTTAGGTCTTTCTTTCTTTGCATTGTTTGCGTTGTTATTTGAAAAACAAAAAGATTTTAGCATAGGTTTTTGTTTTCTTCTCATATGGAAAGCATTTCAAAAGAAAAGTAAGAAAGAAAATCTGTTTGTTTGCCTCTTTTGCATTAGAAACGAAAATTTTGAAATAATATTTGCATTTTAAGGTTTGAAGGATTTTTCATGCATTTTATTTTTGAAACTCTTTTTGATTTGAAGAATTAGTGTAAAGTTTTCTTTTCCAGTGTTCTTTTAAGTTTCATTTTTGTAAGAGTCTTAAACAACATTAGTTACACCTCCATACCCCTTGAGTAAGAACAACCACTAAAATGAATGCTAAACTTAAAATGTACTAGACTTTGTTTATAGGGTTCACAAATAAGTTTAGGGTTAGGGCCTTGGATTAGGATTTGAGAGATAACTCTCCAAGGCCATTAAAACAAGCATAAGAGTTTGAGATAGGGAGAGTCTCAAGTCTAATTTTTGTATAAGCGTAGCTATGTAATATTCCAGATATAAAACAGTATGCATAACATAAATAATTAGCTAGAAATGGCAGATGAACAACAATATAACCATAAAAACACCACAATAATACCAAAATGATACCATAATAACACCATAAGAGCATACTTGGAAAGACGATCAACTACCACCCTGATCACTGATTTATTGCCCGATTTAGGTAAGCCTACAATAAAATCGATAGAGATATTCCGTCAAATAGTAGGTGGAATCAAAAGTGGTTGTAGTGTGCCAAGATATTTGACTGTTTTCCCTTATTGTGTTGACACGCATCACATTCAACCACAAAATTACGAACATCCTATTTCATACCATCCCAGAAAAAAGAACGTTTGACCCGGTCATAGGTTTTGGTAAATCCAGAGTGCCCAGCAGTGGGTGTAGCATGAAGTGCAGAAAGTACCGTGGGTTTAAGTTTGGACTGTTTACTTAAATAAAAATGATCTTTGTATCGAAGCTCATCATTGAGCTAAGAGTACCCTGGGGTGACTAGAGAATTGGACTGCAATTTTTGTATCAGATGCAAACTTTTGGGATCGTGTAGCCATTCCTAGTGAAAAACCTGGAGCCACTCTGGTACAATGAAAGAGAGAGAAAAAAGGGAGCCTTCATCTTCATATTTTCTGGAAAGTGCATCAACAACCACATTGTCTTTTCCTTTCTTGTAAATGATCTCATAATCATATCCAAAGAGATTAGTCACCCATTTTTGTTGCTCTGGGGAGGAAAGATGTTGTTCCAGAAAATACTTGAGGCTTTGATGATCTGTCTTAATTTGGAAGCGTTGCCCCAATAGATAAGGGTGCCAAAGATCCATGGCATGCAAAATAACCAACATTTCATTTTCATAGATTTATTTGCCCAAATTTCTCTCTGACAGTTGTTTGCTAGTAAAGGCCAAAGGTCGACCCTCTTGCATAAGGACGGTGCCAATTCCTTTCCCAGAAGCATCACATTCTAGGACAAAGGTCTTTGTGAAATCGGGAAGGGCCAGGACTAGAGTGGTGCACATGGCCATCTTCAAGGTTTGAAAATCTTGAGCAGCTGTTGGAGTCCAAGTGAAAGAATTATTTTTAAGGAGAGAAGTGAGAGGTGTCACAATCTTTCCATAATTCTTAACAAACTTGCGATAATAACCTGTTAAATCCATAAATCCACACAAGATTTTGAGATTCTTTGGGTGAGTCCAATCTTTCATAGCTTCAATATTTTTAGGATCCACCCTGACACCGGCCTTTCCAACAAGATGACCCAAGTACTCAACTTTCGAGGTGCCAAAAGTACATTTAGATTGTTTGAGGAAAAGTTGGTGTTGAGAGAGTAGATGGAGAACTCAATCCACATGAGCAAGATGGGTTGTCTAGGTTTTACTATAGATGAGGATATCATCAAATAAAACTAAGACAAAATGATGGAGAAAAGGACGGAATACATTATTCATGAGGCTTTGGAAAGTGGAGGGAGCATTACAAAAGCCAAAGGGCATGACCAAAAACTCATAGTGGCCCTCATGAGTTCTAAATAAAGTCTTAGGAATGTCTTCTTCTTTCATATAGATTTGGTGGTATCCAGAACGAAGATCAAGTTTAGTAAAGAACTGGGCGCCACTCAATTCATCCAAGAGGTCATCAATGACAAGAATGGAAAACTTGTCTTTAATGGTGAGTTTGTTGAGGGCGTGGAAGTCGGGACACATGCGCCAAGAACATTCTTTCTTAAGGACCATGACCACATGAGAAGAGTAGGGGCTCGTACTAGGGTGGGTAACACTTGCGTTGAGAAGTTCTTGAACAATTTTCTCAATTTAATTTCTTTGGGAAAAGGGGTGACGATAGGGACGAATATTGGAGGAAGGCTTCTTGGGACAAGGGGAATGGAATGATCATGAACACCACGGGAATGAGGGAGTCCCTGGGGAGTGGAAAAAAACACTTGATGTTTAGAGAGGATGGATTGGAGGTCTTGCAGCACAGAGGGTGTCTCAGTTGCTTGTATGGCATAAAGTTGGGAAATAATGCCAGAATGACCTTTTTTGATGTCTTGGAACTTATATTGTTGTCCCTCCTGGTCGAATTGCATGGTTAATTCCTTAAAATTCATGAGAATGGGACCCAAAGTCCTTATCCATTCTGCACCTAACATAATGTCACAACCGCCCATGTCGATAGAAAACATATGAGATTTCAGGTGGTATTCACTAATTTGGAGACACACATTTTCACAACGCCCTCCACATTTCATGGACCTACCATTGGCAATCATGATTTGAAAATTATTGACTGCACAGATATAGCAATTAGTTTCTTGGGCAATGCGATGATGAATAAAATTATGGGTTATTCCACTCTCAACAAGAATGATGACCTTCATATGCTTAATGTAACAAATTAGCTTGAGGGTTTCGGGAGAAGAGAAGCCAGTGAGAGCATTTATGGAAATGATCAGTTCTACTTTGGGAGGGTCTGAGGGAGGGGTCGTGTCAGTGGGTTCAGGTGACACAGACACAAGGGGAGTCTCAACATCTTCTTTTGAAACATCCTCTGAGATGGCCATACAAATCTTTTGTTCCTGCAGTGATCTAAATAATACTGCAGTGATGAAATGCCCAAATGCTTAACAGGAAGAAATGTGTAGTAATTTCGCAACTCAAATGCAAGAGACACAGTTGCGCGATAATAGATTGTGTTTGTTCTATTTTTGTTTCTGTCCCAAAGGTTAGGGCATTCAAGGTTTCTATAGACAAGGGTTTGCCCTGTGCTATAGATTTCTAATATACGTACGGGGTCCAACAGTAGTACTCGGCCCAATATATCAGGGCACCAACTAAGGAGGCTAGACCATGCCCTTAGTCACACTACCCGACTACCCAAGTACTAGAGAGTATCTTCCCGAGTTTTTTTTTTGGTGGCACTATAGCAATCAGGTGACTAATCGATTTATCTATGGAGGGCTTTAGGAGATCTAGGTTGATCTGTATACAGGTGTTGTCTAATTTTCTACCACTCGAAGGGGTACCAACAGGGGTTACAAGGGTGACCAACAGATGTGTGCTTAACGCCTCTACCTTGGAAAAAAAAATTAACCCACAATTTTCTGTCGAGGAAGATGCTCTGATACCACTTGTCATATTCCAAATATAAAATAGTATGAAGAACTAAAATAATTAGCTAGAAATTGCAGATGAACAACAATATAACCAGAACAACACCACAATAATACCAAAATGATACCAGAATAACACCAGAAAGAGCACTTCGATTACTGAGAGCAATGTTCACTTGCCTCTTTGAGGAGGATGTTGGTTGTGGAGCCTGATTATCTTCCTAATTCAGAGGTATTTGTTTTCAGCCGTGTTTGTACCCCATGAAGACTTTACACCCCAGAAGAATGTACACTCCTCCATGCGGGGAAGTGCAGAGGAGGGTTACCCCCTCTGTGGGGTCCGGGGGGAAGAAGGCCCCCAAAGGAAAAATTGCCTTGTAAATGTATATTGTAATTTCATTGTAAATCTGAACCATTCATTATAAGGTCGTAGATCTTACGGTAGAAGTTGTGTTAGGTTTTTTTTCCCTAGAAGGCAACCCTCTTTTATGAGGGAAATGTATTGCGGCTATGGATTATTGAGAATGTTGTATTTTGAGTGAGGAGACTGTGAGAGAAAGAAGAGGAAGTTATAACAGGTGTGTTGTAGGTTGTATCCCTTCATATGTTGGATAATAATAAAGCAAGGACCTGGAAATGTCTCTAGTGGACGTATCCCACACTAGGTGAACCACGTATATATGTGTCTCTATTGTATTGTGTATCTTTTTTGTTTTATTTCCGCATTTGTTTATTTTATTGCTTCGCGATCCTATTTTTATAACAACTAGTATTAGAGAAAAAAATTAACTCGCAGGAAAAGAGGGTTCCTATTTCGAGTGGGAGCAATGGTGAAAGATGGAAATTTTAGGGTCAAGAAATTTAACGGCCAAAACTACTAGTTATGGAAGATGCAGATGGAAGATTATTTATATCAGAAGGATCTATTCCTACCATTGGGTGGAATAGCAAAGAAGTGACGACCATGAAGGATGAAGAAATGAAGATTCTTGACAGAAAGGCACACTAGAACAATACATTTTGAGTCAGCTTGGACATCGATGGATTTCAATATTTGAAAGAAAAGAAAACGAAGGGAGTTGATGGACACATTGGCTAAAACTGTATGAAAAACCTAGTCAACTAAGGTATTTCTAATGAGATTTATTTAATATGAAGATGTCAAAGGTGGGTATGTTACTTGAGATCATTTTAAATAATTTATCTACGTTACTAATCAACTAATTTGTAAAAATTGGACTTTGATGATGAGGTCGGGGCTCTTATAATATTATGCTCGTGCCATAAACACTTGTGGAATGAACAACTTGGTCATGGCCGTAAGTAATGTTGTCTCTAGTTCAAACACTTTAAAATTTGATGATGTTGTTGGTGTTATCCTTAGTGAGGAAATGCGATGGAAAGAATAGGTGAGACATTAGGTAATGTGTTAAACATGGATAACAAGGGAAGACAAAGGATGAGAGTAAAGGGCTGGGGGGTCATGTGAATTATAGGAAGGGAATATTCAAATCCATATTTGGAAAGATAAGTGATGGAATTGTGGAAAGAAAGGACTTCTGAAGAAAGACTGTAGAGCTCAAAGAAACAAAGAGATGAACAGGGAGAAAAATCAGGAAACAAATGTAGCGGTGATGTGTTACAAGATGCTTTGATTGCTCTATATATAATATTTCACAGGTTTTGGGTAGTAGATTCAAAGGGCTTCATTTCATGCACCACCCCATAGAACATTTTCTATATTATGTTCAAATTGATTTTGGACAGGTTCATTTGGGTGATGATGCACCATGCAAATTGTTGGAATGGGAAGGTAAAAATAAAAGAAAGTAATAAATAATGGTTTTTGAAAGAGGTAATAAATGTTCCATATCTAAGGAAAATCTAATTTCAACAGGGTTGTTGCAAATTGAAGGTTGTATATCCATATTTATAGATAAGGTGTGGAAGGTCACCAAAAGATCATTGAGTGATGAAAAGGAGAGAAGGTAGGTACATTGTATTTATGTATTGGTATCAACGGCTCTTATATCTCTTTGCTTCTACAGTGGATACAACACTATGGAATCATAGGCTTGGACACATGAGTGAGAAGGGGATCACGGTCACTTCACAAAATAAATTTGTTGCCGGATCTTAAACAAATTGATTTGGTTCTACATGAGAGCTTGTGTGTTTATGGAAAGCGAGGAAAGAGAGTCGGATTTCAGTAGGAAAAGAAAATAAGAGTGAAAAGGTTTCAGAGCTTGTGCACATCTTGGTGGCTCTCGTTATTATGTTACTTTTATTGATGATGAAACTAGAAAAACTTGGGTTTATTGCATTCGACAAAATATGATATTTTTGATACTTTTAAAGTGGGAAAGCTTTTGTTGAGAATGAAACAGGAAAAATGTTGAAATGTCTCAAGTTAGATAATAGAGAGGAATATTGCCAACAGGAGTTTGATGATTATTGTTCCATACCATGGTATTCATAGAGAAGATAGTTCCAAGAACACCACAAGAAAATGGTGTGTCAGAAAGGATGAAACAGGACAATCTTAAGCGTGCAAGGGGTATGAGATTACATGTTGGTTCTCCCTCTGATTGGGTGGATGATGTAGATACGTTTACTTAACCAGCAGAGGACCTTCAAGCTCTTTGTATGGTAGAATTCCATAGGAGGCATGGACAGGAAAAATTGTAAACTATTCTTTTTGGACTTTCGGTTGTTTATCATTTGTCCATATTGATAAAAGAAAATAGAACAAAAGCTTGAGGCAAAATCCAAAGTGTACCTTGTGGAAGCAGTGTTTGTGATTTTTGGTTATCACTTATGGGATTATGAAAATAAAATCATTAGAATTAGAGATCTCATATTCAATGAGAAGGTCATGTACAAATACTAGTTGCAGGGAAAGCAGGGAAAGAAAAACCGAGAATTACAGTGCTTGATGAGATCACTGAAAAAGAAATTCAAAAGGTACCGAAAAATCATAATGTACAACAACAAGATCAAAAAGTACCTCAAACTCCCGCAAGTGTTGTTAGAATATATACAGGGTTAAGTATACCCCATGAACAATACTCTCCTCAATGTATTATTTATTGTTGATTGATTCTAGTGAACCAGAAGGTTATGAAAGTGTCACGGGTAGACACCAAAATAAGTGGGAGCAAGGCATGAAAGGAAATGGATTCCTGGTAAATAGCCAAACTTAGGATTTGGTTCAATTGCCTATAGGAAAAAAAATATTGTAGAATAAGCGGGTTTACAAGTTTAGGAGAGAAGAGGAGGAAAGGGGTACAAGGCTAGACTTGTTGTAAAGGAGTTTGCACAAAAGGTATATATTTGGATAAAAATGTTTTCTCTTGTTGTTAAAATGACTTCAATTAAGACTATTTTAAGTCTTGTGGAATTAGAAGATTTGTATCTTGAACAGTTAGATGTAAAACAATTTTTCTCCATGTGGATTTGGAGGAAGATATTTATATGCACCACTCACAGGGGTATGAGGTCAAAGGGAAGGAGAATTTGGTATGAAGGTTGAAGAAGAGCTTGTATGGCCTAAAGCAAGCTCCAAAGGAGTGGTATCTACGAGGACTGGCCGGGTTTATATGACATAACAAGGTTATAGTAGATGTCATTTTGATCACTGTGTTTATTTTAAAAAGGATAGAAAATGGAAGCCATATTATCTTGCTATTGTATGTAGATGGCATGCTTGTTGAGGGTCTAATATGCGAGTTTAAATGCTGCTTTCGAAAGAAATTAGCTAATTCATTTTGCAATGAAGGATTTGGGTGCTGCAAAGAAAATCCTTGGTATAGGGATAACAAGAGACAGGAAAAATTACAAATTGGCATTGTCTCATGGTGAAATTTTATAAAGAAAGGTGTTGGAGAGGTTTAGAATCACGGAATGCAAAAGCAGTTAGATACACCTTTGGCTAGCCATTTTCAAATTAACTAAGGAAATGTTTCCCAAGACACATGAGGAGATAGAATACATGTCTAGGATCCCATATTCATCAACAATTGGAATCTTGATGAATGTGATGGTTTGCACAAGACCAAATATTTCATGCAATGGGAGTTGTGGCTTAGGGTATATGAACAATCCAGTGAGATAACATTGGGAGGCTATAGAAAAGTGGATTCTCGGGTATTTGAGAGGTAGTACTACTACTCATGCATTATTATGTTTTGAAGGTTCATACATTCTGGGGATATGTTTATTCAGATATGGCAGGTGATAAAGATAGTGGGAGGAAAACCACAGGGTATGTTTTTACAATAGATGGAACAATAGTAAGTTGGATTTGAAACTGCAAAGGTTGTTGCACTTTCAACATGAGAGGCAGTATGTTGCTTTTCCTGAGAGGCTAGTAAAGAGATGATTTGGTTACAGAGGTTTATGGAGAATTGGGAAAGAAGAAGGAGAATAGCAGGTTGTACTCTGATAGTAGAGAGTGCCATTCATCTTACAAATAAATAATCCTTCCATTATTCGAATACCAAAGCATACAAATCAGGTTCCATTTCATATGAGCTGTCTTGGAAGATGGACATTTGAAGTTGGAAAAAATACACTAGCCAAGAATCCTACAGACATGTTAACAAAGGGAGTAACTAGGGAGAAAACTGAGTTCCTACTGGAGTTCGGTTGAATCTTCAGAATGAATATGAAGATGAGAAATTTTCGAGTCCAAGAAGGTTAAATTCCAACAGATACAATTGAGGTGGAGTTGTTGAGATCATTCAAGTGGAATTGTTGGTTGTGGAGCCTGATTATCTTCCACAGTTCAACAGTCTTCGACATTCCATGTTTATACCCCATGAACACTTTAAAACCCAGAATAATGTACACTCCTCCACTGAGAAGTGCAAGGGGTTACCCCCCTCACAGGGGTTAGAGACAGCGAGGGCCCCAGTGAAGAAGAGTTTAAGGAGCAGAAACCCTTGAAGAAAAATTTCCTTGAAAATGTATATTGTAATTTCATTGTAAATCTCGACCATTCATTATAAAGGTCCCGGATAAAGCGGTAGAAGTTGTGGTAGGTTTTTTTTTCCTAGAAGGAAACCCTCTTTTATGAGAAAATGTATTGCGGCTATGGATTTATTCTGAATATATTGTTTTCTGAGTGAGGATATTGTGAGAAAGAGAAGAGGAAGTTACAACAGGTATGTTGTGGGTTGTATCCTTTCATTTGTTGGATGATAATAAAAGAAGGACCTATAAATTTCTCTGCTGTGGACATGGCCCACCTTTGGGTGAATGCATTATATCACATTGTCTCTATTGTGTGTGTGTTATGTGCATTTTATTTCCACATTTTTATTTATTTCTCCCTGCGATCCTATTTTTTCTAACAGAAACCTCAACAGAAGAAGAGCTCTATTACAATAATATCAAGACAAGAAATTCTCATACCTTGACTCTATTTATAGTAAATATGTCTATCAAAGAACAATCTAGAGGGAAGATCCTTCTAGAAGTGGGAAGCTTCTATTAGATCTTCTTACATTGGATTTATTCTTCCTTATTGCTAGGACTTATTAATATTGACCTTTATTACATGGAAATATATTATTCTACCTACTTGAGGGTTAGGTCCTTAACAGGTGAGGAAGCCTCCTCTAACACAATATCTAAACACGAGGTCACGTGAAGGAGAGCCAAGGATATTTCCCCTCCGAAGCTTGACTAAGCATAATGGAGAGATCGTATATTGAAGTTTTCCTGAAGTGACACTGACTCATTTGGTGTCATTCCTCTACAAATTTTGAACTTGGTTGAAGTTTTCTTGAAGTGATATTGTCCCTCTTGGAGTTAGTCCTTTGGAATATTTGTACTTAGTTTGATATTTTTTGAAGTGACACTGGCCCTTTTGTAGATGGTCCTATGGAAGAGCTTTAGGCTTAGTTACCCTGCCCAGCGTTTCAATCCCAACTGTCGGTGTACCCTGGATGTTGATGCATGTTGGTGCCTTAGTAGCTTTCTAAGTATCTCGAGAAGTGTGCAGGGTTTGTCATGGTACCTATGGAAGATTTTGTATCACACTTTCCAGTACTGGAGGATACCCCGCGAAGCATGGGTACTTACACTGAATAAGGCTGGTTAGTGGAGGTCGGGATAAATAATTCTCACTCCTTCATTCATCAATATCAGGACTTGATCAACCCATGCCAGTATCTAGAAGGTCTCTTTACACTCTTTCATTGGTTTGGACTCAAGACCTCATCCACCTAGGCTAAATATTTGGAAAATTTGTTTTCTTGTGATGTTTCTCTTAGGGATTTTTATTGGAGTGTTTCTTTGTGTAGTTGTACTTAGGTTTTAGTATTACCACTTTTGGATCATTGATTCATGGTGGTTGACCAACCACTCCCTTGGTCTAGAAGGACCCTTAGTCTTTCTCTTGAAAGCATGGATCTGCCTCCTAGAGATTGGGGGTTGTTATACCACTGGTTTTCTAGAGTCAGTGCATGATAATTTCATGGACATGAACAATCCCACAAGGGATGAACTTGTGTATAAGAATGATATGGACAAATTTATCGAGGATACCAACCAAGGAACCCATGCCAAGGGGGATTATTTTTCTTTCCTTTCTTTTCAGAGCATTGGTGCACCCTTGATGGCCACTTTGAAAATTCATGGGTTGAATGTAGGACTACCAGTTTTGTTTTGGACCCTCCAAATATCCTGAACTTCGTCTAGAAGGTCCCTTTTCACTTTTTCATTGCTTTGGACTCAAGACCTCATCCACCTAGGCTAAATATTTGGAAAATTTGTTTTCTTGTGATGTTTCTCTTAGGGATTTTTATTGGAGTGTTTCTTTGTGTAGTTGGCCTTAGGTTGTTTTAGTGTCACCACTTTTGGATCATTGATTCATGGTGGTTGACCAACCACTCCCTTGGTCTAGACGGACCCTTAGTCTTTCTCTTGAAAGCGTGGAGCCGCCTCCTAGAAGGTGTGGGTTGTTATACCATTGGTTCGCCAAAGTGAGTGCATGAGACTTTTATGGACATGAACAATCCCACAAGGGATGAACCTGTGTATAAGAACGATATGGCCAAAGTTATCAAGGATACCAACCAAGGGACCCATGCCCAAGGGGATTATTTTTCTTTTCCTTTCTTTGGAAACATTGCCGCACCCTTGATGGCCACTTTGAACATTCATGGGTTGAATGTAGGACTACCGGTTTGGTTGTGGACCACTCCAAATATCCTGAATCCTATTGATTCTTCTCATATAAGCACCTTATGTAAGGGGAATCATATGGATTTTGATCCCTCACCTTTTGTGTTATAGCAAGATTTGCCTCACCTTATGCAAACTTGCTCAGAAAGCATTTTTCCATTTCCCTATGCAAACTTGAAGTCCCTTTTTCAAAATCCCAGAGCTAAAAATATTATTTTTTCCACATATACATGCCCTACCTATTGTACAACATGCATATACGTAGGTTTCACCACTACAGTCCGCGTACATCGATTTTTGTGCCCTAAAAATTGGTGTCAGGTTTCCATGTCATGTCACGAGATCCATGATCTTTGACCTTCCATATACTAGAAACGTTTCAACTCGACCCTTCAATTCCACTTGAAGGCTATAAATGGGCCAAATACGAGTTATGGAAAAGAGGAGAAGAATTCAAATTTGAGAGCAAAGTTACTCTGGAGAAATTATTCACTTCATATTGAGTCTGCATCCATTGTCCTTTTAAGTCTCAACACATTGTTCATCCCCCAAGCTCTTCCCTACATGATTGAGAACCTCATTGTTTCTATTATATGAGCTTGCCTTTGGTGGAGGCCCAACTGGAAGGGACTTAGTTTCTTGGTTCCGAACCGTTCCAACACAGAATTTTGTAATTCATTCACTTCTGTTGATTACATTTTAATAGAAATACTCTTTTCTCACCGAATTAATATCTTGCAAATATTTGAATTATTATTCCATGGGCGTATTTGTTATGAATGTTGATGGATTATTCTATTGAATGTGATAACTTTATATATTATCACCATATGCTTGTGTTTCTTGGTTGTTGAGGACAAGTTGCAGGTGTATTTCTTTGAGTCAAGTGCTCAACGATGGACTTCATCGAAAGTCTGGAAGAGGTAGGCATTTTATCTTGTCTTGATAGAATATTTGTTTATATAGCATATCTGAGATTAGAGTTGATTTATGCAGTCATTTCCGTATGTTGTGGTTTACCCCTAGCCATAGAGATATTTTTCTCGTAACATTTTGCATCTGTGAAGTTTACTTCTCCTCCTCCTCCCCCTTATAGTGAAATTCTTGCTACTAATAACCAGAAGTATAAAAGGAATAGGAAGAGGAAGAGTAGGAAAAAGAAGTCACCAACCTTTGTGATTCGTGTTGGAGATAGGTCATCAACCTCTACAAGTCATGTTGAATACCAACACCCAACCTCTGCAAGTCATTATGGGGTAACAAGTCTAGTCACTACTAGTCATACTGGACAAACATCACCAATATTTGTAAGTCATGTTGGATATCAACCATTAACCTCTGCAAGTCACGTTAGAGATAGGTCAAAAAAATCTGTGAGTCATGTTGGAGTCATGTCACCAGCCTATGCTAGTCATGTTAGGGGCACACAACCAACTTCTATGAGTCATGCTGGGAGAAAAAGTCCAGTCACTACTAGTCATACTGGCATTGAGTCACCAACCTTTGCTAGTCACACTGGAGACGTGCAACCAGCGTCTTCTAGTCATGCTGAGGGAAACCCACCATCCACAACAAGTCATGCTGGGAGAACTAATATGATTGAGAAGCCTAAACGTATAGGACGTAAGCCCAAGTTCCCTTGTAAACTTTTCAAAGGAGATCACCTTACTCATTTGTGCCTTGTTATTGTCATGGCACGAGAAGCGTGGTCATTGTCTGATGACCCTTCTATTTTCGAGTCATCTTCGGTTTCCCAACATTATAATCAATATTTGGTTGAAAAAATGGTCATGTCAATGCAATATTTGGCTGAAACCAATCTTGTTTTTGGGGTTGATGCGTCTCTAGACCATGGTGTATCGTATCCTATTCAACCAGTGTTTGAGGAAGTGGTCACGTAGATGTAATATTCATTCGATCCCACTCTTCTCTTGGAGAGTGACAAGTCTAAGGAAGTGCTCGCATTGATGCGATCTTCGACTGATCCCACTCCTATTTCAGGGAGTGATGTGTCTTTTGACCATGTCCTTCGAATTTCCAGTTCAATACCTTTTGAACAAGGGGGCATTCCACTCTCTTTGAGTATGCTCATCCAAGTCCTAGGATGGTTTCCTTTGATTGGAATAATCTTGTAGAGTCTTGCATTCCTTCTTCTGCACCCTTCCAGATAATGGTTGGAATTAATAAATTAGGCATTTATCGAAGTATTGTAGATGAAGGATCCTCTGCAAGTATTTTATCATACTCGACTTGGAAAGATTTGGGTTCTCCCAAGCTTCTGTCAGCTACCAGCGAGATGTTAGCTTTAGACAGAATACCTAGTGACTATCTGGGGATTCTTCCTCGGTTTCCTATCACGTTAGGTGGGAATATTGTCCTAGTCGACCAATTAGTGGTGCCAAGCCCTGTAGACTTTAATGTGCTTCTTGGGAGTCATTATGTGTATGCAATGAATGTTGTGGTGTCTACGCTCTTTCATGTGATGCATTTCCATCACACCAAAATCATTGTCACTATTAATCAACTTTAATTTGATAATCACCATCCTAGTTTGGATTTACCTCAGGTTTCCCCTTTGTGCATTCCTAGTGTTCGAGTAGACTCTTCCTCGCCACAGATTAATTATGTGGCATCTTATCCTCAGTGTTCAATTGATCCTGAGAAGGATCCTTTACAATTATGTTCTCCTTCTCGAGACAAGGTCTCGACAATTGATCATGTGTTTTATCCAATGAGGGAATGGGAGCCCTTGCTTCCCCCTAATGGCCCGAGTAATCTGGCATTTCCTTTTTAGGATGATCTTGTTGTTTGTAAGACCTTGAGCCCTAGTATTTGTGAGTTGTCGAGCCCCAGTTTCATGGATGTTGATTTTCCTTCATATGAGGCCATCCTTGAAGCTATGATTATGGATCTTTGACCTCCTCCTGAAATGGAATCTTTACTCATTGGTTAGAAATGAAACCCTTGGCATGAGCCTAGAAATGGGATTTTACTGGAGAACTATTGTACATAAGTTGTAAGGATGTGCAGTCCTCTGTACATATTGTACTTTTAGGGTTTCTTTTTTCTAAGTTACGTATTCCATAATGCTTATATTTATTAGAGGTTTCTATATTAAACTTATTAACTTATAGGTAAGTGTTTTTGGTCTTATATACAGGACTTTCGAGACATTTTTCTTTGGTACCTTTCCATGTCGATCCGTTCTGACAGGTAATGATATCGAAACTTGGTATATAGGCGAGATTTTCCCCTTCATGCATTTTTTTATTATCCATTTCCTGTTTCATTTGGCCTTAGGATCAAACCCACTGAGTTGCAACGCAAAACCTTCTCTATTGTTTAGAAGTGTCGTAATTCATGTGGTATATCCTACCTTCCATGGGTGTCCTAGTTTAGAATCCCTTTGTATTATGGTGCCCATGTTGCAAGTTTTTTATTAGGCTCGGGAGTCTTGTTTAGCCCCGACATGAGTTTGCATTCGAGTTTCATGCTTCTTACTCAGTCTTATTCTGGTCGTTACCCATGGGACTCCTTCCCTTATATGTTGCTCACAATGACATCATGGATTCCATAGTTAAGCTCTTTTCAAACTCCTTAAAATTCAAAACATTGTTGAGGACCTCGTTCCTTTTACACTTGTTAAATGGACCTGAAGGAACGTCTATTCAGCACAAGTTTACCCCTTTTTTGGACTGAATAGACTAATTACAAAAAAAGTATACTCTAGCCTACGAACTATAAGTGTTCTCCTCCATTTTGTTTTATACCTTTTCAGGCACAGGAGACTAACTTTACGAAAAAGGACGAGGGAGTCCATAGTTAAGCTCTTTTTAGACTCCTTAAATATGGACAGATGGTCAAGATCTTGTCTCTATCACACTCGTAAAATGGATTTGAAGAGACGTATTTTCAGTATAAGTTTAACCCTTTTTCGAAACGAACTAACTACGTATGAAAAAGGAATACTCTGGTCCAATATTGGCCAGAAGAGTTCTCCTTGGAATTATTTTATTCTTTTTTCGGGACCTGGAGACTAAACTTACAAAAAATATCATCATGGGAGGTTTACTTCCTAAAGTTGAGTTGTATCTGCATTGCATATGGACTACTCGCACTTTTAAGCCTAATGGAAGCCTCAACATGATGTTGTTGAGCCCATTGCTTATGCATTCCTACCAGTTCCTAGCCCTACAATTTATTCATTTGTGACTCGACACCCTATCCTTGGAGGAAACATCCCCCGAGTGTCCTTATCCTGCACAAGCTTTCCTTGCATTGAGAATAGGTATATTCCTTGCACTTTGGAACTAGTTTTCTTTCCCGCGATACTCATTTC
>SNQJ01S0181009.1:0-15926 GCA_010110895.2 Picea sitchensis | reverse complement strand
AAATCCATTCTCAGCCGCAGATCTAGGCGCTCTAATCTTAGTCGCTCAAACTTGCGTGCTCAATTCCAGACCCCCCCCCACCTCCGCCTTAAAGGTAGAATGGCGAGGGGGCTCTGGAATCCAACCTCGACTATAGATCTGAGCACGCAGATCTTGGCTGCACATATTTGACCGTTTCTTAACGGATGTGCATTTGCGCCGGAAACTTAGGATAAGTGGGTTTTTCAACCCATTGCTTTGCATTTACCACTCCAAGGCCCAAACCATCGAGGAGAACACCCCTATATAAGAAATGTCACTAACAGGCCCCTCGTCCTACTTTTAAATGGGATTTGTGTAGAGAATAATAACACTAAATAAATGTGGTTGTTGTGTTTTCAGTACATCGACTGTGTTAGTAGAATAAGACTGAAAGCTCCTAGCCTCCTATGAACTTCAGAGTTGCCTAAAGAACAATTTCATAATAACACTCCCAAATTGTGAGCTTGTTTTCGAGTTGATGATAGATTGATCAACTCAAATACATAATACATTAGGTCGCCTATTTCAAGTTCGAATTAGAATTCTGAACTAGAATCATTTCAAACTAGTGCCTAGACTAGTGAATTACAGTAGTTCAGGTCATGAACCAGTAAAAATTGTCAAAGTATTTGAGGGTCGGAAAAATGACATAAGCGCGAGGGCATATAGTGAGTTTTTGGGGAAAATTTGAGTAAAGAGGAAGACAAAACCTGAGTGTGAAGCCTACATGGAAATAGGAAGGAAATATTTGATCTTTGTTTAGTGAGACAAAGGAACTAAGATTTAATATTTTGTTGGAAGGTTATCAGGTTTCCCGATGATAAGAAGGAAGATCAATATATTTGGTCAGAGAAACAAACCAACCACACTCACCAATGATTTACCACGAGATCTTATGTGCCCAAAATTTTTTAATCTCAACACCCCTCAAATCCACATAAACCTTGACGAATCTTACTAGTCCTTAATATGCAAACTATAAAATGTTTAGTGATATTTTTGTAAAAATATTCAAATTTCCAAGGATATTATATAGTTTCTATAAAATTTGGGCTATTTCTCAAGTAAAAAAAATTATTCTATAAAATTTGGGTGAATCATTTTTAGAAAAAACGGAAATTGGAGAATATTGTTTTGGGAAAAAACATGGAAAAATCGCCCATGGGCGATATATAGCCCTTAAAATTTTATATGCATAATTGTTAGGGTCATCGTTATTACCATCACCACAACGATTTTTAGGACACTTGTGCTCCCAATGGGCATCTCCACAAGGAAAACATGAAGGTCCCTCTTCTTGGTTTATAACATTATTAGGTGCTAAGGTATTAGGAACTCTTTGCTCATTTGGAGGTCCAAGTTTCCATCCCAGATTTCATCTTTGTAGTTGGCCATTGCATTGAGATCTTGGAGGAAAAGCATGTTGTTGAGACCTTTCTATGTTAGCAATCTTATTCATCACGAGGATTTGATTTCAACAAAGGTTGGTTATGATTTCTTCAAATCTGTAGGCCAACAATGTCACCGAGTCTTGAGTAGGCTCGAGATTATATAAAGTTCTTGGCTTGGTCTTAGCCTTGGCTCTAGGAGTGTGGAATGGTTCCACCTTAGAGGATACAATATTCTCTTCAATATTGGTGGCTTGCTCTTGTGCTTCTCCAAGATTCTTTGGGGACTTATCCCTAAACATAAATCCAAATTTCCCCTCAAAGGCATTGGTATAGAGGAGAAGGGAAACAACATCCTTTGTACTAATCTCATCACAAATTTGTTGGAGCAAGTTCTCAAATATCATATCAAATTCTTTGACAAATTCATTCTCTTTCTTCTTTGTTTCATTAAATTGCAACAATAACATCCTAGGATCCCTTTTGGTGCCCCATATTTTCATAAAGACATCATGGAAGGAATCCCAAATTTTAATACTCTTATCATGAAGGCTATTATACCATTTTCTAGCACCTTCTACAAAGGAAGAAGAAAAGAGTTTCATAACTATATCTTCATCATCATTATTAAGAGGGTGATTCTGAAAGGATTCCCAAAAGTTGTCTAAATGTTCTTCAACGGTGATGACAATATTACCAAAGAATTTAGGCAACCAGTTATCAAACTTTTGAGCATAGAATGAGGGTATCCTGGGATTGCAAGCAATGACTAATGACAACGAAACATGTGTTAACCATGTGATGACAAAGAAACATGTGTGTTGTGTCCCTTTTGTCACCTAAATGAGAAAAATAAGGGCGCTTACAAGTACAATTGGGTTAGCTAGACAAGACAACAGTGAATGCAAGAGTTAGAAACATCAAGCATAAGAAATAAACAAAAGATTAAACTAACAATGATAAAAGAAACTAAATTAGAGTGCATAAGAGGAATAGAACCAAAAATAAACAACATTCATGCCACCAATGGAAAGATTGTATTAGTGGGAAAAAACCAAAGATAAAGGGAGACTTATGGGTCTCCTCTTCCTCCAAGGGAGGGCTCTTGAACCCCCAATGATTGAGCTCTTCTTACAAATAGAAAACTTGAAGGAAACGATGAAGAAATCCAAATCTCATTCACTCAAGAGGTGATGTGAATGGCTCAATGAAATGAAGCTTGTATACTCTTGATGAGGAAAGAGGATCATCCAAGAGAATATAGGAAGCATAACAATACAAATGAATTGTTTGAAATGTAGTGCACCCATGGCCTCTTTTTATAGCAAAGTTTTGAGGCATTATTCAACCAGTCTTGAGTGTGAACAAGGGGCTCTTTAGGGCACCCTTAGGTCTTTGACCAGCCCCCCACTCAGATTCAGCTCACATTTGGGTGTCAAATCAACTTGGGAGATGAACTAGAAGTGGGTGGAAGGCCAACCAACACCATAAATGATTTGTTCTGAGGTATGCACGTCTTTTTGTGTCCACAATCGTGCATCGGGCGCATGTGCGCTTTTCCGGCGTTTTCGACTAGCGCACGTGCGTGCGCTTCCTTTGGAGTCTTAGCACATGTTGATTTTATAACCAATTATATAGTTTTGTGCCCTTTGGAAATGCATTTTGTTTTGGGCTATGGGTGAACTAATGGGTGTTTGGAGATGCTGGATTCCTATAACCATTTATGGATGAAATTCTAGTGATAACAGATGCCCCCCGATGTGTGAGGTTAGGAGCATACGTATAGCCGAAATAAATCAATGTTTCTTCTACTGAGAGTACTTTTTGTAAGAAAGAGTGTTGAGGGGAATTGCAAGAGAGACCCATTGGAGGGAGAGGGGAACTTGTCGGACCCAAACACTGCACAAGGTGTGAAAAAATAAAATTGTGTACAAAAAAGGTGGGCATGCCCCATGCTCGTGTCATTAAACTAAAAATGTGTTAGACAGTAATTGAATCTGTATGTTGACGTAGATAACTGCAGTGCCCTCCAGGGCGGTTTGATAATGGTAGAGGACAATTCTGATGGTGAACAAACTATGAAAAGAGGCGATGACACCTGTAAGAAGTGTCGATGATATGCAGGCTTTGATAGTCGATCAAATTTCATAGGTCTTCGGCTAAGATAAAACAACTGTACTAGTCGCAAAGTAAGACCCACCGTAGCATGGGATGATGTTGAAGTCTAATGCTATGGGGGTCAACAACAGCAGAGAGAAATGATGGTTGTCTTTGTGTCATCCGAGACTCCTCATTGTAAAGGTAATGAGAGTCAAGATATTGTCGCCCTTCTGGAAACTGTGTTGATGTCGACAGAAAGGGAGACACAACTCCAAGAAGCAAAGGGCTTCATTAAATCCACTAGATGAGATCAGGAACTGAGGAGTTACATGGATGAATTCAAAAGGAGGGGAGACTCAATACTGCCCTTGGTTGGTGATATATAGGAAGGATGAGTGGCAAGAACCATGAAACTAAATATAGCGTTAGGGGGATGACTTTATGTGGGTTTAAATTGTGCCAGAGGCGTGACAAAGTGGACAAAACAAGAGATTGAGGGTACATGGACTATGGTATACTCGAGGTTTTATGGACGATGTCAATAATCGTAGAAGGTAAGGAAGGCCCCAACCGAGGGAGACATGGGTTGCTTTGCTGGGAAAAGAAGGTCGCCAAAGGTGACGACAAAAAACTATGTAAAGGCACAAAACAAAGGCTTTCTACAATTACCAAATGAATAAAGAATAATTTGGGATAAGTGTGCAGATACAGAAACGGGTGCCCTAGTGTAAGATGGCTTGGTTGGTGAAGGCTCAAGTAGTTTGGAAAACAGGTGAAGGGTGGGGGGACCATAGGTGGGTTTCTGTATTAGGTAAATGAATGGAGGACAATCTGCAGATGGGAAAACTGATGGTGGATGAGATGGAGGGTTAATGATACTGCGGAGGTGCAGTCAAAGGTGAATTGTAATGATATTACCCGGGAGTCCATTGTGGGGAAGCTATAAAAATGAGGACGAGGAGCATGCGGCTAAGTCTCGGGAATGCATATACTATGGGGAATCCCAGCTCTAGGGGATGAAAACAACATGAGTGTCAAAGTGTTAGAGGGGGATACGATGGGGACAACTCATGTGGGAGAGAGTGCTACTGGTTGATAGTACTGAAATGCAGCGGAGGTGTGAGTACTATAGAGACGGATGGGGGGACCCTAGAGGAAAATATCGGAAGGTGTGACTGGGGTATGCAATTGGTATTCAGAGGGAATGATTACATGATAGTTTCGACAATATACCTGAAGGGGTAGTGTTGATGTATGATGACCAAGTACCTGCACACATAAAAAACAGATACCCGACTTGAAAAATATCTGAAGATAAAGAACATATAACAGTTATTCAATAATTTTTGAATATTAGTATGTGTACATGGGCGTGATGTGAGAAAAATGCACCCTGAGGATCGAGGATGGATGATGGCTCGGGGAATGTGACTTTGTAGGCAGTGGGATCCTGATCATGTAGTTGAAGACGGATCGAAAAAGGGATGCTCGAAGCTCCCGGAATTCAGTAAGGAATTTTGGCAAAAGGGACTATATATAGTTGTAGGGCCCACATTGTCACCTCATTTGTACCTACTGTCATAGTGGATTGACGATTGGTTTGAGGAGAGATTTGGAGATTTCGGGAGATCGAGCCAGCTGATCCGAGATTAGCGAGTGTCAGGTTATTGGTCATATCCTCCTGCATAGTAATTAGGGTTTCTTTTTTTGGGCAGGGCTGTATGGATGGCCATACAAGAGGGTTTTGTGAGTGTGGGTGCAAAGGCTTCCTGTGAAAGAAAGAGCACTCTATGATGGAGCAGAGCCCATGGGTAATCGGGGGTAGTTAATTCCTCGAGGATGTCTTCGTCCCAGTGGAACTGTCGAGAATATAGGGGATCCACGGGAGTAACATTGGTGACTATCACCGCGTGCTTATATTCTGTGAAGAAGTAGGGGGAATGACGCAAGGGGGTTGAGATGGTTCACTCGACATAAACCAAATATCGAGATACTGTGGGTTGAAAATGGTAATCGGGCGTAAAATTTTCGTGGGAAAATGAACAGGAGAATTGGGGGGATTTGGGGGAAAATCTTCATATAAGCTATCCAGGAACCATGGGGGAGTAGGGAGTGTCTCAGGCTTAGGAGAGAAGATATGAACAACATTAGTTGATGGAGTAGGGTTAATCACCGGTTCTGTTGGCAGTGGGAGGCGTGTAGGATTTTGAATAAGGGCCATTTGGTGATGTCTGTATTCAATGATCATAGGACATTGGTATGTGAAATGATCATGTGATTCAAAGATAGAGCAAGGACATCTCATCCGTTCATTGATTAAGTTTGTGCCATAGTGGATGTCAGTGACATGTGTTTGAGATGATGTCAATGGAAGGGGTTCTTGCTAAAAGATCTTGCATACTACCGCTAGCGTCTGGAAAAATTGAGTTAGCGCGGGGAAATGGTGGGTGTAATGGCCATACTCTGAACAGATGGCACATGCAAATTTGGTTCGCAGCCCTTTGACTCCTATAGTGGGTGAGGTAGTGGTAGCACTAGGTGAACTGGAGGAGGTGACGAGTGGTGTCGTTGTTCGAGGGAGTTGAATTCAATTTCATAGCTCAGAAAGACACGAGCATTTATTAGTCGAGTGTCCATCTTTCTCACATAGTGCGCAAGGAGGTTGAACTCATGGGGGAAGTGGAGCGGTGGGATCTTTCTTCTTCCTTCTTCCCCCAGTTGTAGCTATGGCGCTAGAGAGTGGGGGTGAGGGCAGTGTGGTTGGAGTAAGTATTGAAATCTGCATCAGGATTCCTTCCGTTTTGGGAGGGAGGGATGGTTGAGGGACCATCACAGGGGGGTGGAGATACCATACTAGAATTTCCAGCACCATATTGGGAAGGGTAAGCGTTGCAGCTACCTGGAAAGCATGTACACCCGGTGGGGGTAAAAGAAGGGGATTTGAGTAATGGCTTGGGGGACTGTTTCCCAAATCGGGATGTGGCCCTAGAGGAGGGTGAAATCGAGAACAAGTGGAGATGAAAAGTTCTCAGGAGATTCCTGAGGGAGGAGCTTTGTGACAAGCGAGACATCAAATAGTAAAGAAGCCTTTGTGGGAGGGAGGGTATCTTCAGTTTCAGTTCCATTGGATGAAATGACACATATGTGTGATGAGGGATGTATGAGCAGAGGTGGTCCATGGTATGTCCCTAGCAAGGATGGGTCTTTGAAAATGTCGGGGGCCATCTCGATGAGTGGGTAGGCATCGAGATTAGTGTGAACCAAAGGTAGGATGTTATCGATGTTGGATTAAGGGTTTGGCTCGTAATGTGAAACTTGATCGATGGTGATGATCTTCCCATTATGGGGGAAAATCATGGTTCAAAACATAGAAGAGGTGACTGTCTTTATAGTGTACATGTAGCTACGTCCGAACAAGATGTTGTAATTAAGCGGAGCATCAATAACTTCAATGTCAATGAGGATAGTCTTTCCCCCGAGTTCAACGGGGACATTTTGAAAGAGACCTTCAGGAGAGGATGGTCGTCCATCATAAGCTCTCAGAGTGATGGCAGATGGTATGAGCTTGGGGGAGCCAAGTTTCTGCCATACAATTTTAGACATGATGCATGTGGATGCACCTTCATCAATGATGCTACAATGAACTGTGATTTTACATATTTTAACCGGGATTTGGAAAGCGACTAGAGTGGGGAGACAGGGTTCCCCACTATCAAGATCAAAGGTGATGAGTCAAGTATCAGTAGGTTCAATTGCCCCCATGGCAGAAAGTAATGACTTCCTTTGAGTAGGACAGGTTTGAACGACTTCTAAGACTGACATGGCAGCAGGACATTGTGCCAAGTCATCGACTAGACTATAATTGTTTGACGCCCGAGCCTAAGGGTTGTTGACATTCTATCGTAATGGGATGCGAGGAATACGAAGGGGTGTTTCAGTATTGGGGCATGGAATCATCAAAGGGTGTCCAGTTGTGACTGGGGTTGCTTCCGAGGTAGTGGGAGCAAAGTCAGGGGGTGGGTTGTATTGACGACTGCACGTTTGTAGGAGAACTTCTTCCTCGCTAGTGAGGAGGATAGTACGGTCTACGAGAGTGCTAGGATATTGTCCCATCTGTGGTGGGGCAGGATGCATATCTTGTTGGGTGTTCATCACCCCTTGGTTTGGAATGGGTTTTTGCAACACGGTTGGGGATGGTTGGTACACATATTGTTGAGGGGCTTGTGGAGGGGTAGGCGGTGTTGGGGGACGTGGTCCGGATTCTTTCATCCGTTTAAAGTCGGCGATTTGAGGGAAATGGTGAGTATAATGGCCATACTCACCACAAAGGGAACAAGGGAAGTTTGTCCAAAGATTGTTGTTATTCTTCCCTTGGCGTTTGTTGTTATTACCCCCTTAGGGGTTCTGGTTCCCCTTATTCTGGTTGCCCCTAGAAGGTTGGTTCTGTTGGGGGTGATTCCGTCCTAGTCCTGGATTATTATTGTTTCGGGTTTTCCCTTTATTTTTGGCATTATTCAACTGATGGGCCAGATTTTCCATATTTAGTTGTTCAAAAATTTGATATTGCTGAATGGGAGAGGGATGAACAAAGTTAACCCCAGCATGTGGGTGTCCTTGTCATGGAGCCATGGGTTGTGGCGGGCCTAGAAATGGAAAGTACGAATTATTTTGTGGCAATGATCAGTAGGGTACATCGGAAGGTGCAGCACTTTCACTAGTACTTAGGGTGTAAGATGAGGTAGAGGGGGTACCAGATCTTGGTGGGACTACAGGGCGCATGATGGGTGTTGGAGGGTGTCCACTTATGGGTGGGGGAAGGGCAACAGGGTATGGTTGTTGATAAGGGGAAGGAGGATAATAAGGGGGTCCTCCATATACCGACAAATATTGAGGCATACCGTACATAGGGGGTGGTGGGGGGTGCGCATTGTGGTGTGTTGTGGTACCAATCAATCCATCCATTGAGTGAGACATTCTCGGTTTGTCCTGGTTGAATGGTACGGGTCTTGGGAGGTCAGGTAGTACTATGTATAAGTACCCTAACTATGAATAGATGAGGTCATATTGTTGACCCTTACTGATGGCTTCTTCTTCGGATTGGGGAAAGGTGGAAGCCACATCTTTGCGTAGGAGGGAGACTAGTGATCTGAGAAACCAATCAAGACATTGTTGTTTGGTGGTCAGCGATATGTGTGGCTGAAGTTTGTTTAAAATTGGAAAGTAGTTCAAGACCATTGTCATGGCAGATTGGTAATTGAAAGAAGGTCAAAAATGCTTTGGCCAAAGACTCAAAAGTTGCATGGGACCCTAATTTTTCATCTACATACCACTTGGTTGATGGGCCAATGAGTGTGCATTGAAATAACCTTAATCAGATGGAGTCGTCCATGATTTTGTTTGAAGAACACCATAAGTGGAAGGTCATAACATGGTTGGCAGGGTCATCTCCTGCCTTTCCTTCAAACTTGGGGATGTCAGAAGGTAGTTGGGTAGGCATTGCAGGCCATCTGGGGTCATGCAATATAGGATCATTGGTGAGCTTACTCAGATCTGGTATGTTGAGGGAAGCCAAGTATGGCATTTGGAGTGGCACAGGAGGATTTGTTCTAGCCATAGTGTGAGTGTAAGTGTGCCCCGAGCTTCCCTGTGAAGGAGAGCTAGTGGACGGTTGGCCTTAGGAAGTGGAACCAAGTAAAGTGGAACCAAGCAATGTCGATCCCAAGATAGTAGCACTCACAAGGGTGTGAGAGGGTGTGGCTGATGAGTTGGCAAGACTAGGAACTCCCCCTAGAAGAGGAGGGAGATTTAGCAAGCGTCTGGAACGAAGAGGATTTTGTGGGTCCCCTATGATGTCCGACTAGCCAAGTGAATGTGTGAAAATGGTGATGAGAGTAAATAAATGAACAAGAGATTTTGGACCTTCACAATATATCTCACAATTTTATGTAATCACAAGAGCATCATACATAAATCAATTGACAAAGAAACATACAGTTGGGTAGGTGGATTTTGTCCATGTGGGAGAACAAAGAAAACAAATGCTCGTGTCCTAAAATACGTAACGTCCTTCCTCTCAAATGGCATTGGACCTTCCAATAGTACTCAAAAGTGGGGTATGAAGCCAACGGAAGAGGAACTAGTGAAGGATGAAATAATTAGTTATAATGAGGGGTAGAGGGTGCATATCCCGAAAGAGCTGGCGATATTTCCCAATAGCCACACAAAATCCAATCAAGGTGCAATTGCAGCCCACAATTGCCACCTGGGTAGATGTCCTAAAATTTGGTCACTAGGTACCTCGGTCAAAGTGTAGAATTTAGATTTTCGGCCTCAGAAATGGGTCATGGGCTGGATCTCATCCAAGAGGTGGGTGCCTCAAGGGGGGACACACAGAACAATTGGACCTCAGCCTTCAACCCTTCACGGGTATCTCTGTACCTTATGATGTAGGAACACTTGACTTGGAGGATTTAAAAGTTCTGTATTTGTCAACTTCTATTGTTTGAAGATGTGAGAACCAAATAACGAGGAGTTATTTGGATGCCTATCCCCGAGATCCTTCCTAGACTAAAAAATTTGTTTTCGCACCTCATGTGGAGGAAAACTTAGTGAGTTTTTAGAAAAAAAATTAGATTTGGTTGTTTGTGAGATTGGGGGTGCGAACCAATCTCGTTGAAATTAAGTGGGAGTGGATAGTCTCGTCAAGAAAGGGGTGGGGTGTTTCAGAATCCCTTTGGAGGAGACTTACTTCGACCTCCATGATTCTAGATGAAACTATGTGAGTGAGTAGTGACTTTATGTGTGAATAAGTGAAAGTGTGCCAAATTTTTAATAAGTTAGGTGTCACCTTGCTACATGTGGACTTCTTGTGGTCCTTACAAGTCTTGATTACCTAATTTACTAGATGCCATTGGTACAACCTTGTGGAATTTTAAAGTCCCTAGAGAACTAGCATGTGGACATGTCGGTCCTTACTAATCCCTTCAACTCCCTAGTGTGATTTAATCTAAGAAAGCTTCAAAAAAACTATCCTAGATTGTGGACATGTGGGCATGTATGGGCCCGTTACAAAACCTTTGAACTTTCCTAGTGATGTAATCTAAGAAAGTATATTCAAAAACTACCTTATCTTTGTAGCATGTGGGCGTGTATGGACCCTTACAAATTTAAGGTGTTTTTGAAAAAGAAACTAAGAGGAGTCCCAAGGGGGCTGTCGTCCTCTCCTAAAGATTTTGTCGTTAAGGGAGATGAAATTTCCCCTCAATCGTTTTTTCTGATTCTCAAGATCGCTCTATGGTGCGAGAGAAGAGCATACTCTACGATTGAAGTTTAATTTCTGGTCCCAATGAAAGCGTTTATATGTGTGATATTTGAATGATTCCAACTTAATTTTTACAATCAAATCAAGCCATCCATGTGGCAAAATGAGAGCAAAGAGAGGGAAAAATATGGATTTTAACCTCCTAAGTGCCTATGTTTTGACCAACCCTTTGTGTGGAGAGGGAATCTAAGTGTGGTGCATATTACAATTTGCACAGAATCAAGCTTAAGAGGGCTATGGTCCTTCAACAGATCACAAAAACCCTTACAATGTGTGAATTCCTGGACAGATGCGCGGGTCGCAGAGTAGACAGAGGCGCACTTGGCGCCAATGTGCAAAACAAAAATGACGTGTTGGCGTAGGTGCGCAGAATGCGCTGAACAAGACAGGAAGTTTGGCGCATGTGCTCAGAAGGCATGCATGTGGGGTGAAAAACCTACGCACTTTATGTGACACGGCCGAGAAGAAAAATTCGGATGAAATTCTCTCAGCTCAGCTCCAAGTTTAGCTTTTTGTAGGCAGGCTTGGGCCGGTTCTGGTTCCTGCAAGTTAAATAAACAAAAAAGAGTGCTCAAACAACCCAAATGGGGAGGAAATTGATACCTATCCCCAGTGGAGTCACCAATCTGTTGCGTCCATTTCGTCACCTAAATGAGCAAAATAAGGACACTTATAAGTCCAATTGGGTTAGCTAGACAAGAAAGCAGTGAATGCAAGAGTTAGAAACATGAAGCATAAGAAATAAACAAAAGGCTAACCTAATAACGATAAAAGAAACTAAATTAGAGTGCATAAGAGGAATAGAACCAAAAATAAACAACATTCATGCTAGCAATGGAAAGATTGTATTAGTGGGAAAACACCAGAGAGAAAGGGAGACTTATGGGTCTCCTCTTCCTCCAAGGGAGGGCTCTTGAACCCCCAATGATTGAGCTCTTATTACAAATAGAAAACTTGAAGGAAATGGTGAAGAAATCCAAAGCTCATTCACTCAAGAGGTGATGTGAATGGCTCAATGAAATGATGGGTGTATACTCTTGATGAGGAAAGAGGATCCTCCAAGAGAATATAGGCAGCATAACAATACAAATGAATTCTTGGAAATGTAGTGCACCCATGGCCTCTTTTTATAGGAAAGATTTGAGGCATTATACAACCAGTCTTTAGTGTGAACAAGGGGCTCTTAAGGGCACCCTTAGATCTTTGACCATCCCCCCACTCAGATTCAGCTCAGATTTGGGTGTCAAATCAACTTGGTAGATGAACCAAAAGTGGGTGGAAGGTCGACCAACATCATAAATGTGTCGTTCTGAGGTATGCGCATATTTTTGCATCAACAGTCATGCATCGTACGCATGTGCTCTTTTCCGACGTTTTTGGCTGGCGCATTTTCATGCGCTTCCTTTGGAGTCTTAGCGCATGCTAATTTTATAACCAGTTGTATAGTTTTGTGCCTTTTGGATATGCATTTTTTTGGGGGCTATGGGTGAACTAATGGGTGATTGGAGATGCTGGATTCCTATAACCATTTGCGAATGAAATTCTAGTGATAACAATGTGGAAACTGAGTGATGACTATGACTACGACTTTCTCCATTTTGTGTGAAACCAAAGACTCATTTGCAGAAATTCATAGTCATCACCTAGTTTCCACATGTTTCTTTGTCATCACTTGGTTAACACATGTTTTTTTGTCATTGTTCGTTGTCCAAGTTTTAGGTTTTCAAACAAAATATGGAAATTCTAATCCATAGTCATAGTCATGTACCTAGTTGCCACATGTTTAGGTTTCCACATAGAATGTGGAAAATCTTAGTCATCACTCGGTTACCACATGTTTATTTGTCACCACCTGGTTAACATGTACCTAGTTAACACATGTTTCTTTTTCATTGGTCATTGTGCATTGTTAAATGTAAGAGAAATATACACATTAAAAAAGAAATCTCCTTTTTTTTTTGTAAGTAAGAAAGTTTTAAATTACCTTCTACAGAATATCATATACAAATAGAAAATATGCTGACAGCAGGTATAGCATCCCCAACCACCTGTTGGGATATGCCACTTAAAATTTAAAACTATGATACTAGTTTAAATCATAAAAATAATCTACAATCACACAAATTCATACCAAATAATAATAGAAATGTACATGCAACATACACAGGAAAAACCCATGAAAAAAAATACATAAATATTAACACAACGCATGAGTTAACACACAATTGACACTTATATTTGATTAAAAGAACACCAATTGTGTGCATACCTTCCACGTTCCTCCCATCCTTAGACCGCACTGCTCATAACTATTAGTAGTGGGTCACCCCTGAGATGGGACTAAACTCCACCTGGGTAAAGGATTCCTATCCAGGATAAGGTAGCTCAGACAACAGGAAACTCAGTCACATGTGCCAAATCGAACTAACGGACTACATTCCCTCATTCCCCACATACCTATCCCACCCTAGGAAGTGTTCCTCTTCTCTTCTCAATAGTCCCTCGACTGCCCCACTTTACTTCTGGGTCTTCAGCAACATGTCGTACAGGAAGTCTCAGAGTCCTGTAGTTGTAGTTTGGCACCTTCAGGAATCAATTCCCAACAATTATCTCACCTAGAAAGAATGCTCATGGGCCTGACAACCCACCTCTTCAATATCCCATGGGCCTCACAACCTGCTTCTTCAGTCCAGCTCCAAAGCTAACCAGGGTACATGTACAGGTACAAGTATAATAACAACAAGGTACGGATCAGCTGGGTGAGTGAAGGAATGATGATGGAATGATAGGAAAATGAACTAAGTCCAAACTATATGTATGCATTTTCTCAACTTGACACTTGCCATGTTGAGAAATACCTTACGCCCATTTGTCCCCATCCTTAGAACTTAGGATCAAATAAATACCCATACTTTATACTTTAAGGAAAATTTAATATAATATTCCTTCCCCTTATTTATGCATGGTCCTCAATGCAATATATACACATGTACAATCAAAACTTCAAAAGTCTTCAAAAATATGTGGATACTCCTCCTGCATAGCCTCTTCATGCTCCCAAGTTGCATCCTCAGGATTGTACCAGATCCATTGAACCTTTACTAGCCCTATGGCTTGATTCCAGAGCTACTTGATCTTGTGGTCCAATATGCACACTAAATGCACTTGAAATTCACCTTCTTGCTCCCCCTGAATCACATTCCAATCAATGACATGATTAACATAAAGTACATACTTTTTAAGAAATGATACATGGAATACATTAGGAATACACATTGATGAAGGTAAGGAAAGCATGTATGCTACAAGCTCAATCCTTTCCAGGATTTCAAACGGCCCACAATAGCGAGTTGCTAGCTTTGAACAATTTCCCAACTTTAGGGAAATTATCTTGGCCTTTACTTTTAAAAACACATGGTCACTCACTTTAAATTCTCTATGAATTATGCCTTTATTAGCATAGCTTTTTTTCCTGTCCTAGGCAACCTTTAAATTTTGTTTTATTTTCATCATATGCTCTTCCATTTCCCTGAGTAGTTCTAGCCCAACCACTACTTTGTCTGTTGGGTTGTCCCAGCTCACTGGTGTGTTTCACTTTCTACCATAAAGTTCCTCAAATGGTCTCATCTTTAAATATTCTTAGCACCCATTGTTATAAGCAAACTCTACCAAATGCAAATAATCCTCCCATTTGGATGGTTTATTCATCACATACATCCTCATCATGTCTTCTACTACCTAATTCACTCTTTCTGTCTGCCCATATGAATCTGGATGATAAGTTGTCATAAAATGTAGATTTGTTCCAAATCCCATGAATAATCCTTTCCAAAAATTGGATGTAAATTTTGGATCTCTGTCAGACACAATTGTCTTGGTTATTCCATGTAATCAAGCTATATCTCTCATATAAATATCATCTATGTTAGTTACCCTTTGAGTGAGATTTACTAGAATAAAATGGACATATTTAGTGAGCTGATGATCCATATGGATATCGGTGGCCTCTCACCTATTCCAACTAGCTCATTTTGGCATTTTTCTAGTTTGGCAGTTTTTTCCTAGTTTTCAAATCCTCAACTTCCAGGGCCATTTTGAGGCCCTAAAAAACGTTTTTAGGGATTGCCACATTTAGATTGTAGATGGAGTTAGATTCTGATGGAAACATGTGTATTCCTCAGATATACCTTTCCAACAGGATATTGTGTGCCTAAAACAAAGATCGTATGCAAAAGTTACGACCCCGAGAAGTTGATGTACTAACTTACCCCAATGGGGCCCACATGACTTTCGGCGCTTCATCTCCTAGGGTTAGGTTTTTTGGATGTATAGGGTTTTGGAATTCTTGTTTATTGTAAAAAGTCTTGGAGAGTCTCATTGTAACCATATTCTTGCGAATGAGCACAGTCGTCACATCTCTTCTCAGAGATAAGTCGCAACCATTCTAGCAAGCTTATTTTCAGTCTGCATTTTACAGTTTCAACATATTTCCTTATTGAATAGAAACTAGTTTTACTATATCTCCGTTATCGTTCCGTGTGATTCTGTGTTAAACATAATAATAATCTCTATTCATTTAGTTATTCTCATAAAATTTGGGTCATTGCTATCAGAGTGGTCTGCTACTTGTCGTTCTTAATGCATGTCCCCGACGAGGTCAGGGTATAAAGAATTGGGTCTCGAGCTTGTTTCTCTTGAAGAAAAAACCTCTCGCATGTCCAAGCGACCTCTCATGGCAGGAGAAAATAAATTAGATGAGACAGGAGATCCTTTCAAAATGTTTCTTGACACTACTACATATTGTAAAAATTCCGACGTTTTATTTGCGGCGTTATGGACAAAATTGTCCATATTGTCGCAAAATAGAGGAAATTTATTAAAAAAAAAATTCATGTTGCCCGATAACGTCGCTCTTGCCATGTTAACGTTGGTCTTGCCACATTAATGTCACTCTTGCCACGTTTTCCACTGGAACATCTCTCTTGCCACGTTTTCCACTGGAACGTCTCTCTTGCCACGTTTGTGAAGCTGTATGTCGCAATTGCCACGTTAACGTCGCTCTTGCCACGTTTTCCACTGGAACGTCTCTCTTGCCA
>SNQJ01S0181007.1:6647-19324 GCA_010110895.2 Picea sitchensis | reverse complement strand
TTATACAATTCTGTATGTTTTATGTAAAAGTCCATGTACAGATTGGTTAGTGAGAGGTTTGAAAGCCTCGGTAGTGAAAAGGGTACACTACAATTTGGTATCAGAGCGCGAGTAAGCTCTGGGCTGCGAAAAGTGACACTACAGATGGTGAAGCGAAGGACGAACTGATCCATCTACCTCTGTTGTTGTCTTTGGCTGAAGGTTTGTCATGCGTCCTGATGCATTTTTTTTATTTAAGTTTCTAACTCTGCCAATTGATTGTTGGCAAAGTGTTTCTTCATCCTCAGTTTGTTTTTATCTCATTGCTATCTCATTTTACCCTGTGTGTATATTTGGATGGATCAATTTTAACCCGGCGTTGTTCTTGGATGAAATTCCTAAATCAGCATGGTATTGGTATCCTAGAAACGCAAAAACGACCCCATTCCCGGTCTACATCCTTGTAATTTGCTTGCTGGAAATATATAAAAAGAAGAGGAGGTTTGATATTCCTGTCAGTCGATTCAAATTTTTTTTGGGCCTGCGATTGCTATGCCCTTAATTTAATGAAAAACATTTTATCGATTCCGGTCTGCAAAAATTTTCGTGACCCTCTTTTACCCTCTGCGTTGTTGAAATGAACTCAGCATTTTTATTGCCCTCCCTAGTAACCATTTACACCTTTGTTTAATGTTTTTCCTCTCCGAATTTACCTTATGTTTTTACCCCTGCGTTACCTATACTCCCACAGGATTTTGTACTAAATACATGCATCCTTTTTTTTTCACTGCGTTGACCACCTCGAACTGCATTCATTACCCTTATTGCTCTGTGTTGGACAATGGATTATTTCTTTCTGCTCTGCAAGACGACAAATCCATGATAGTGACAACGATTCTAAGCTCTGCGATGGGATAGAACAACCGTAAATTTTACTCTATGTTTCTGGTATAGTAATGTAATTTCCTAACATAATTTAGTAGCTATTGAGACAGAGATATGGTTCCTATGTTCTAGTAATAGAGAAATCATATATGGTGGACATCAATTTTATAGATGGAGAATTTATTTTACTATGTAGCAAAATTTATATCCAAACTCGATAACATTATCTTTGTGTCATTGTATTAAACCCTGGGAATTGGTGTGTTAATGTGTAGCAAGAATTTTATATTTAAACCCGATAACGATATGTTGTATCATTGTTTTTAACCTCGTGAACCCATGCGTTAATAGATAGAATGGATGTTTTTGTTTGGTTAACGGGAAAATACCCCATCTCTATCTCGGTGTAGAGTCAATTGCGTGATCTCTGCATTTTTTCCTCACCTGTGCGCCCTTCCCAATATCATCCTTGCGTGTTGACGACCTGTGCATCCCTTCTCCATCATTGATAGTCATAGACTCCCCTTTTTACATCGGATTTTACCTGGAATCATGCCCATGAATTGTGGCTCCCAACCGATTGCACTCTGGCTGTTAGCGCCCCTTTATTTTGCTGAAGACTCTGACGGTGTTGCTATAGATTTCACCCCTTCTATTGAGGAGGTTATGTTGTGGTTTGATGAGATTCCTATACCCGGTCGATTGAATGTTGCCTAGATCAAACGAGTTAGCCAATTCCGTTTTCAGAACTTGGTTGCAATGTTGCCCGGATCAAACGAACAAAACGAAAGGGACCTTGATCTTCTTGATTCTGACGAGAATTTAATACCTAGATATCTTTTATCCTATTCAGGCGGGCGGTTCACTCAGCAAATATGCATCTATTTTCTTAAACGAAGTCCTCCGTTCTTGTACATCTCTTGACATCAACCAATGTATTTATGTTATCCATATTGAATTCCCACTATGGCGCCTGTGGCACTTCTCATCCATTCAATGCCCAATATCATCTCACATATTTTCCCTTCTGCCTAACTCAAACAGTGGAGCGTTAAGATTAATGTTGCACTAAGATTAATGCTGGAGTAAATATCATAGCAGTTTACACTTGTATTCATGAGTTTTACTAAATTGTGACTCCACTTTCATAACTACGGTCTTCAATTGCTTGCCAATGGTGATGGACTGAAAAGTCAACTAAGTTGGGGAATGAGTGCTAATTTTGGAAGAGTAGTTGATAAAAGAATGCTTTTTTTTTTTTTATCTAATTAAGCAATGAAATGGAAGGTTTACTAAAGTGGTAAGTTCAATTGAAAAGAATAATTCTAAATGGTGACTATTAGTATGACCAAGGAAGGGAATTAAATATTAAAGAAAGGTTTGGTTAAAAAAGGGGGTTGTTCATTAAGTTAAATTTTAGAATGGTTCCACTTACATTGTAATCAAGAGTAAGCACTCATTACCTCTCTTAAGAATAATTTCTCCTAGAAATTTGATTATACCCTCTCACTCGTTTTAGTATTTCCACTTTTTACCTTTTCACAGGAATTTCAAGAAATAATGCAAGGACTCGCTTGTTTAATGATGATGCTCTTAAGAACCACCTTGAAGAACGGCTTAGTTAATTTTAATGACTCAACAAGCCTCGCATTTCAGGATTCCACCATGTTAAATAATGTTAATCATTCACGATTTTTACTAAGACTTGGTACCATTGTATATATATTGTTAGATATTAATTTAGATCACTCTAAATGTCAATTGGAATTAACATGTTGAATTAATTGCAAATTCTATTTGGTTTCATTGCTAATACAAATTTGAAATTGGCAACTATTTGGAAGGTGACTTACTCTTAGATTGTAAATCTATGTTAGATTTAGGTTGTTAATTGATTTGTAATTAACATCAATTTGATCATAGACATTGACCCTTTTAGCTTGATTAAGGATTGGATAAGTTGACAAAGTCGCTTTTAGCTTATGCTTCCCCTTGAGGGCGATTGTTGTTTATTATTGATTAATGTTAGTACTTGGATTGTAAACTTTAATGTGCTTGGTCTGCTTGAGTCGGGTGGGATGTAGACACCTCCTTTTTCCTCAGAACAGTCGCCAGCCCTGAGACCTTAAATGGTCAAAATCGATGGGAACCTAGGGTTGAGCATTGCTTATGTGTCCTGGAGGTCCTAACCATTGCAGGGTAGGACGGATGGGTAGTCAGTCTTATTTTCATTGGTTGATTGTCGTCCATTGCTACCAGATGCTTGATGTCTTTCTTAGGTCGTTATGTTGTTGTCGCAGTTGCATGCATCATGTTCGTCGTCGTGTCGCGACACAGAATATAATGTCTTTATTACCCTTGCACACATGCACACACAAAAAAAAATAAAAATTGCACTTGTTATGAGAGGCTTGTTGTCGTAACGAATGTCAGGTTGTCACATGATTGGAGAATCTAAGCAATGCATATTTTGTATGTAAGATCTTCAAAGAAGATTACGATAGACTGGAGCACACATCTAAGGATCTCTCTGGGAGCTACACAAGGTCTAGCATATCTTCATCATGACTGTAACCCTTGTATTATTCACAGAGATGTGAAAATGTCCAACATTCTCCTAGATGACAATTTTGAAGCACAATTGTCATACTTTGGCATTGCCAAGTGTATCTATTCTGTGAAAACCCACACCTCTACCTATGTTATGGGAGGAAAAATAAATTATTTCTTTACAAATTATGACCCTCTTGAAAACACCAAGTTCACTAGAACATTAGAAGCAATATCTAATGCATGCATTATGCTATCACTACCAACCATTGCAACAAATAGAAACCAAGGTGAAAAAGGATCTAGGACTACATTATAGATGCATTACTGTGACATACTTTCTTGAATGTCATCTCTCCAACATCCATAGCATTACCACAATAATCACAATTGCATTACACTCCAAATAGGGCCTTCATATAGATTCAAAGAAGAATAGTCAATCATAGTTTTTCCTTGTGGCAATGATTTTCCTTATACCATGCTCCCATTTTCACTCAAAAACTAGAGTTCCTATCTAGATGGCATTCCTACTCTAATATGACCAACTACAAGAAAACTATGTCATTGTAATTCTCAATAAAATGAGCAATGTACCCAAATAATAAAGGAATTGAAAACGATATAAGATATAGCACGGTAAGCAACTAAATAGTAAATTGGTAAATGGGTACCATTGGTTACATTGACCCCAAATATGCAAGGACTTTGAGGCTTAATGAGAAGTCTGATGTGTATAGCCAAACCAATTTCTTCTATTGAGCCAAACTCAAGGAAGTTATAAAACACTTGAGGATGGCGATTGGTTTTCCTTTTGGTCCTTCATTTTAATATCTTTTGCAAAACATTGATTCCCAATTCACTGTGTTCGACTACTTTCCACCATTAAGTTCAAAATTAGACGAATTTGATTGGATGGAGAACAAATTCGTTCAAAATCGATCCGTTGAATAATGAGCATCTCATTTCCAATTAATATCACAGTTAAAATTACCAATAAATTCATGGTTTTTAAGGGGAACTTGCTAAATTATTTTATTGTTTACAGTTTTCCTTATGCCTTCAAAAATTAGGTGCATCTCAAATGCCCCCTCCCATGACTGAATTCCCTCGAAATGTAACCCACGCATTATTCACAGAGATGTGAAAATGTCCAACATTCTCCTAGATGACAATTATGAAGCATATTTGTTAGACTTTGGCATTGCCAAGTGTATCCACTCTGCGAAAATCGACACCTCTTCCTATGTTATGGGTACCATTGATTGTCAGCCTACTGTAATATCACCAACTACCAGACAACTATGTCACTCTAATTCTAGATAAAATGAGCAATGTACCCAAATAATAAAGGAATTGTAAACGATTGCAGATATAGTAGGGTAAGCAACTAAATAATAAATAGGTAAATGGGTACCATTGGTTAAATTGACCCTGAATATGCAAGGAGTTTGAGGTTTAATGAGAAGTCTGATGTGTACATCTATGGCATTGTTCTTTTGGAGCTATTGACAGGGAGGAAAGTTGTGGATAACGACTCAAATTTGCTTCATATGGTAATATTGAGCTATTGATAGGGAGGAAAGTTGTGGATAAGGGTTCACACACAATTCTTTCCTTTTTTTCTCCTAAATTGTTGGTAATATATATTGCAAAACCCACGATCTATCTAGAATGTTGAATGCAGGAGGATGGCGGATTCAGTGATTCATGAGTAGGTCCAGGAAGGAGCAGTTGCAGTTCTGGAGCCTCTGGAAGGGCGATTTGAAATAGGGGAGGAGGAGGGGCGCAGGAGGAGACTTGCAAGGGATTCCCATTGGCCACCCTGCATTGAATGCCTGAGGGGACGTCTAATTGCAGCAGGCTTGCGCGACGAGATCTCTGGAACGGGTGGCGTTTGCGCGACAAGACCTCTAAAGACGCGTTGTGGGCCCGAGTAAGATGGAGCCGAGATAAATAAGCTACACCTTTAAAGAATTATTTTTTAAGATATTTATTTTAAAAATTAAAAATATGATATATATAATTTAAATTTTTTTTATATATTTTAATATAATAATTAATAAAATTAAAAAAATAAAATTATATAAATACATTTTAATTATTGAAATATTTTATATTTAATGAAAAAGGAAAAAATATTTTTTATATGCTTGTTTCAATTTTGGATTTAAATTTAACATATAAAACAAAAGGATATGAATTGAACTTATATGACTTAGAACTTGGACTATGAGACTCATCCCATTTGAATGAACTTCGACCTTAGGTATGTGAAACTTTCATCCGTCTCTTTGAAAGCAACCTAATCTCTTTGAAACATTCATCTCTCTCTAGAACTTTCATCTCATTGGATTAGAACCTACATAATTTTTTAAAACTTTCATCGTATTTGAATGTATCAACGGTAATAAAAATGTCGATTAAATTCGTCTTCACTAGGTGAAGAACAACCATGCCAATGGAAGTTATTCACATGTGAAAGTGATAAAGTATTTTGTTATAACCATTAAAAGTTAAATTCGTCTTCACTGAGGTGAAGAACAACCATGCCAATGAAAGTTATTCACATGTGAAAGTGATAAAGTATTTTGTTATAACCATTAAAAAAATGTCGATTAAATTCGTCTTCACCGAGTTGAAAAACAACCATGCCATGTGAAAGTGATAAAGTATTTTGTTATAACCATTAACAGTTAAATTCGTCTTCACTGAGGTGAAGAACAACCATGCCAATGAAAGTTATTCACATGTGAAAGTGATCAAGTATTTTGTTATAACCATTAAAAAAATGTCGATTAAATTCGTCTTCACCGAGTTGAAAAACAACCATGCCAATGGAAGTTATTCACATGTGAAAGTGATAAAGTATTTTGTTATAACCATTAAAAGTTTTATGATCGCTTTAGTAATATAGTGAAGATTATTTGTTGATACCTTACAATTAAGGTGTAACATATATGTTTTTCACTTAGGTGAAGAACAACCATGCCAATGGAAGTTCACACGTGAAAGTTAAGTATTTTGTTATAATCATTAAAAAAAATTATGATCGCTTTAGTAATATAGTGAAGATTATTTGTTGATATCTTACAATTAAGGTGTAATATATATGTTTTTCAAGATGTTATATTTATGTGATTAAAAACGTAATTTAAGTAATTTAAAATTGCAATTTCATAAAAGTAAAATTTTGATAATGATGGTAAAGATTATTTGTTGATATTTTACAATTAAACTTTAAATAAATATATATTTTTAAGGTGTTGTATTTATGTAATAAAAATGTAATTTAAGTAATTTAAAATTGTAATTTCATAAAAGTGGAATTTTGATAATAATGGTGAGAAAAATTTCAAAATGTAAATTGTTTAAATTTTTCTTTTAAAATTATGATAAAAATAATAACTTAAAATATCAAAATTTTAAATTAATAGATGGATTAATATATGAGATATGCATCACATAGATGGATTACTATATTTGAAATGGAATTATATCAATTTGAGAAAGTGTCTCTCCCCTCAAAGAGTGATGAGGTGTATCCTTTGAGCTTGTATGTGATCATATGTAGGATGTTTTTCAAGAACATGTTTGACTCTACAAAATACATCATTATTTCTAGGACATAGTTGTCATTGTGAAACCCAAATATAATACATTCCACATCTAATGTGAGGATATACTATGCCAATTATAGGCGCTCTACCAATAATACTTTGATATGAAACATTGTTATTATGATCCAAATATACTCTCATATTCCTTATCTTAAAAATAAAAGATCTAGAAATTGAACTGATTTACAAGTGGTTTCTATTAGTTTAATTGAAGCAATGTGGATGCCATTAAAATAAAGGATAAGGTGCCTCTAGCATATAGAGGGTCTATGTCATTGACACCCTCCTCTGTTGATGCAAATGCCTCCTTAACACATTTTTTTTGTAAATAAGTATGGGACTTCCTTTATATTATAGATGGAAAAAAATTACTTACACACTTGGAAGTGGGTTCTAAGAGAGGGGGTCTCAACCTGAAACCCATATTCTCTCTTTATAAGCTCCAAGATTCTACTTTCCAAAAAAACAAACAAACAATACTTACCTACTATCAATCTTGTGGCCTTTAAACAAAAAATGGAAACTTTAATAATAATTTTTTTCGCTAAATAGGCTCGTGGCCTGTAACATCTATTGTATACAAAAAATAGAAGTTAGAGCAGAATTTGATCCATTTCCTATAGGATAATTAAAAAAAAAACATAGAGAACATTTGGATAGAAGCGAGACTAGACCCATATCTCTACCGCCTAATCTGTCTCTTCATCCACAGAGATGGAATGACGTGGTGCAACCCGCAATGGTTGTTCCTCTCCCTCCTCTTCTAACCCCTCTTCTAAATTCATATCTAAGTCCTAAAGGGCTTACAACAAAAACTAACATTTGTCATTCAAATGTTGTACCTCCTCCTTAATTGCTTGCAATGTTGGAGAACTACCTTCCTTAAAAGATTCCATATGATAAGTAATAATTTCCTTTGTATGCCAATAAAAATCCAAAGACAAGGAATACATGATATTCCTACAACTAGAGAAATATGCCTTAGGACAGAAAACTAGGTTTTATTTTGTTGGGACATAAATCTTTCCAGAAATCAACTTGAAGGTCCTATCAACTTGAAGGTCTGATCCCAGAGGATAGGATTGATTATTACATCATCTTTTTAGGAAATAAAGGCCTCTATGGTGATTGGATTGGTTCACTTTGTGGGATATACTCGAGACAATCAAAACATGAAAACAAAACTAAATTTTAGATTCCATAGGTTAGTTCTATTTTGTGATTAAATTTGCTGAGAAATTATATTTATAAGAGTATTAAGTTGATTTTGAAAATGGACAACTTATGTATTAGCACCAACTATTGTTTGCATGTCATTGGGTTTGGTTTTATTAGTATGTATTATCATTATAGCTCTTTACTGTTCAAACCAGCCTAAACCATTTAATAAAGGGTCGACAAGAAAAATGGGTCAAGGTATTATTCTTTAGATTATATCATGGAATTACATAATTATATTAACATCAATATCTATGCCTCTTGTTTAAGAATATGCTTTGACACTATGACCAGGTTCTCCAAGGCTAGTAATATTGCACATCGACATGGCCCTACACATGTACGATGACATAATGTGAATCACATAAAATTTTAATGAGAAATATATTATTGGTTATGGTGCTACAAGCATGATTTATAAATGCGTTCTTAAGAACTGTATTCCAGTCGCTATTAAAAGACTATACATATCTCACCCACAAAGCTTGTGGGAATTGGAAACTGAGTTAGATATTGTTGGAAGCATCAAGCATCAGAATCTTATCAGTTTGCATGGGTATTCTCTTTCTCCACATGGAAATATGTTATTCTATGACTACATGGTAAATGGAAGTTTGTGGGACATCTTACATGGTGATTGAAATGGATGGAAAAAAATATCAATAAATTTAAATGTATAATCAGGAGTTTTTTGTTCAGTCCACTATATGATCAAGGGTTTCCATTTTCCTTTAAGATAACAACCTACAGGTCTAGCATGATATACCACTAAAATTTCATTTTCCCATAAGTTCAAGATTTTATATAATTGAGATTCCCCTCCCCCCAACCCCTGTTTCCTATAAAGAAATTTAAATGTATAAGGGTCATCTAGTCTTTTAGCAGGAGATTCTAACTGATCTTTGATATATAGTTAATGATTTCTAATGGCTTAGTTAGAGAATATAAGAAATGCATATTTTGTATGTAGGATCTTCAAAGAAGATTAATATAGACTGGAGCACACGTCTAAGGATTTCTCTGGGAGATGCACAAGTTCTAGCATATCTCCATCATGAATTTAACCCATGTATTATTCATAGAGATGTGAAAACATCCAACATTCTCCTAGATGACAATTTTGAATCACATTTTTCAGACTTTGGCATTGCCAAGTGTATCCACTCTACGAAAACCCACACCTCTACCTATGTTATGGGAGGAAAAAATAATTATTTCTTTACAAATTATGACCCTCTTGAAAACACCAAGTTCACTAGAAGATTAGAAGAAATATCTAATGCAAACATCATGCTATCACTACCAACCATTGTATAAAATAGAAACCAAGGTGAAAAAGGATATATGGTTGCATTATAGATGCATTACTATGACATACTTTCTTGAATGTCATCTCTCCAACATCCATAGAATTACCATGAATAATCACAGTTGCATTACACTCCAAATAGGGCCTTCATATACATTCAAAGAAGAGTATTCAATCATAGCTTTACCTTGTGGAAATTATTTTCCTTATACCTTGCTCCCATTTTTAGTCAAAAACTAGAGTTCCTATCTAGATGGAATTCCTCCCTAATATGAAAAACTACCAGACAACTATGTTACTGTAATTATAATGTACCCAAATAATAAAGGAATTGCAAACAATAGCATATATAACATGGTAAGAAACTAAATAGTAAATAGGTAAATGGGTACCATTGGTTACATTGACCCCAAATATGCAAGGACTTTGAGGCTTAATGAGAAGTCTGATGTGTATAGTCAAACCAATTTCTTCTTTTGAGCCAAACTCAAGGAAGTTATAAAACACTTGAGGATGGTGATTGATTTTCCTTTTGGTCCTTTAGTGTTATATCTTTCTCAAAAAATTGATTCCAAAGTCACTGTGTTCGACTACTTTCCACCATTAAGTTCGAAATTGACCAAATTTGATCGGGTGGAGAACAAATTCATTCAAAACAGGTCCGTTGAATAATGAGTATCTCATTTCCAATTAATATCATAGTAAAAATTGCCAATAAATTCATGTTTTTTAAGGGGAGTTTGCTAAATTTGTTTATTGTTTATAGTTTACCTTATGCCTTCAAAAATTAGGTGCATCTCAAATGTCCCCTCCCATGACCGGATTCCCTCGAACTATAACCCACGTATTATTCAAAGAGATGTGAAAATGTCCAACATTCTCCTAGATGACAATTTTGAAGCACATTTGTCAAACTTTGGCATTTCCAAGTGTATCCAGTCTACGAAAACCTACACCTCTACCTATGTTATGGGTACCATTGATTGTCAGTCTACTGTAATATGACCAACTACCAGACAACTATGTCACTCTAATTCTAGATAAAATGAGCAATGTATCCAAATAATAAAGGAATTGCAAATGATAGCAGATATAATAGGGTAAGAAACTAAATAGTAAATTGGTAAATGGGTACCATTGGTTATATTGACCCTGAATATGCAAGGAGTTTGAGGCTTAATGAGAAGTTTGATGTGTAAAACTATGGCATTGTTCTTTTAGAGCTATTGACAGCGAGGAAAGTTGTGGATAACGACTCAAATTTTCTTCATATTGTAACATTGAGCTATTGACAGGGAGGAAAGCTGTGGATAAGGGTTCATAAACAATTATTATCGTTTTTTTTCCTAAGTTGCTAGTAATATACTGTGCAAAACCCATGATCTATCTAGAATGTTGAATGCGTGAGGATGGAAGATTTAGTGATTCACGAGCAAGTCCAAGAAGGACCATTCGTGTTTCTGGAGCATCTGGAAGGGAGATTTGAAATAGGTGAGGAGGAGGGGCACAGGAGGAGATTTGAAGGGGACGTCCATCGACCACCCTTCATTGAATGCTCAATGGGACGTCCAATTGCAGCATGCTTGTGCAACGAGATCTCCATATCGGGTGGCATTTGTGCAACGAGATCTATGGAGGTTCGTTGTGGGCCTGAGTAGGACAGAACTAAGCTAAGTTGAGCGTGGGTTGATGGCCAGTCATTCATTCTACGGGATAGGGTCTCGATGTCGGAGATGTCCCATCTAGCTCCATTTCGTAGAATGAATAGCCTACACCTTTAAAGAATTATTTTTTAAGATATTTATTTTAAAGGTTAAAAATATAGTGCATATAATTTAAAGGTTTTTTATATGTTTTAATATATAATTAATAAAATTAGAAAAAATAAAATTATATAAATACATTTTAATTATTAAAATATCTCATGTTTAATGAAAAAGGAAAAAATAACTTTTATATGTCTGTTTCAATTTTGGATTTAAATTTGAAATATAAAACAAAAGGATATGACTTAGAACTTGGACTATGAGACTTATCCCATTTGAATGGATTGCGACCTCATGTATTTGAAACTTTCATCCTTATCTTTGAAAGCGACCTAATCTCTTTGAAACATTCATCTCTCTTGAGAAATTTCATCTCATTGGTTTAGAACCTACCTAATTTCTTAAAAGTTTCATCGTATTTGAATGTATCAATGGTAATAAAAATGTCAATTAAATTCGCCTTCACTGAGGTGAAGAACAACCATGCCAATGGAAGTCAGTGTTGGGCAGTGGAAGCAAAACAAAGAAGATATAAAAGATCATAAACGAGATAGATTAAACATGTATGAAACCAAGAACAACAAACACACAATTGACACAGTGATCTATGTGGAAACCCAAATCGGGAAAAAACCATGAGAAATGATTATCGGTCTTATTCTATTCAAGGGAGAATTAAAGTAGCTAACCTAGGCACACAACCATCCTCTCCTCACAGAATGTACTTGCTTGCACTCGCATGGTACATTGCACTCACATTGTCCTCACATTTACATTGTACTCTACCTCTATTAGTATGCTCATATATATAACATCTATGGGTAAAATCATGAATCTGGGTAACACTTTTGTGACAATCGGGTCTCCAAAATTTGTAACGGCAATTTTTCAGCCGAACAAATGTTTCTTTCGATCGAAAATTTTCACGTCAAATTTAACGGTGCCCTCGAAATTTGTGTACAATGTTTTTTCGATGAATTATTTTCCCGTGGTAAGCATATTTCGGCCGAAACGTTCATTTTTAACGGATTCCATTAAAAACTAGGTTTCGTCCAAAAGAATATTTCGGCCGAAAACGTGAAAATGGGACTGTTTGCAAGAAACTGTAAATTCTCTCCATCTTACTTCATCTTTGGAGGTAGCAGACTCCTACAAATACTCAGAATTTAGTTTCAGAATTGATACCAACATTTTTAAAATTGAATCTACTTTCATTGGGTATAATCTGTTTTCATTTTCATTGTTTTTATCTAATTTTATTTAATTTTATAAAAAATCACTGCATAATATTTTTAGGTGAGATTATGATTCGGTGAAATGAAAAATCCATATCTCTAAAAATACACAACG
>SNQJ01S0181005.1:16506-29890 GCA_010110895.2 Picea sitchensis | reverse complement strand
ATATTTCCAGAACTTGATGAGGAAGGAAAAATCAGATTGGATCTTGAAGCCATCACTAACACAAGAATTCGCCAGCTGAGGAATAGATCCATTTCAGAGTATCTCATTAAATGGAGGAAACTATCGGCTGAAGATTCCACTTGGGAAGATGAATCTTTTATACAGAAGCATCCAGAGTTACTCAAGTGTTGCAGACAACACTTGTCTCAAGGGGAGGGGCATGTTAAACCCTAATATTGGCTCATTACCCCTTAATTGGGGCATATTATATTAATAATGTTATTTTATTTATGTCAGCTTTAGGCCATTAGTTGTAATTATACCTCCTAGTATCCTATATATACCAAGGAGACATTTTCATTTTGAATCATATTGTACTTGAACATTTAAGTGGGGTAAAAGGAGGTTTCCCCCTTGAAGAGGCTTATTATCTGAAATTATCTCTTTTTCAAGGCGTTGAGTACTTTTTCTGAGGTTTTTCTATGCTATATTGATATTTGGTTCTTAACAAAACTGCTATAGAAAACCCATGCACCTGAAGTGTTCTGACTATTCTAGCTTGGTCTATGACTGCAAATACTATAATGGTTGATGATATGTATGAATTATTGTCTCCTTTCCCATTAATTAATTCTTCCATTTCTTTACACTTTGTACCAATGCATATAATTCCTTATCATATGTTGGATAATTAATCACATCTTGAGTGAAAGTCTCAGAATGATCACATGTAGGTTTACCTCGTTGCATCAAGGCTGCACCCATGGAATATTTTCTTGCATCGATTTGAATCTCAAATGGTTACTCTAGATATGGCAGAGGAAACACCGGTGCAATGCTTATATTTTCCTTCAATGTCTTGAAGGCCTTCTGCTTCTTTCCTCCCCATTGAAAGATCTATTTAACACTTGTTAAAGAATGTAGAGTTGTTTATATGTACAAGAAATTAGAAATGAATTTCCTCCAGTATTATAATGCTCCTAAGAAGATCCTGACTTTGGTGGAAGTAGTTGGCTTGTGCCATTTCACAATGACTTCTTCCTTTGCATGATCTATCTTCAACTAACCATTCCCTACAATGTAACCCAAATATGTCAAGGACGTTTTTCCAAATTCACACTTAGATAACTTGATATACAACTTCTCCTTCAAGATTTCAAATACTGTCTTTACATGCTTTATATGATATTCCCATCTTCGACTAAAGATCAATATGTCATCTAAAAAGACAATAAAAAAATAATCTATATAGGGTCTAAACACATCATTCATCACCCTCATAAAATTTGTTGGTACGTTACATAACTCAAATGTCATAACCAACCATTCGAGCAAGCCTTGCTTGGTCTTGAAAGTAGTCTTCCATATGTCACCTTCTGCAATTCTGATTTGATGGTAACCACTTCTCAAGTCCAACTTAGTGAAATAGAAAATGTTCTTTAACTGATCTAATAGATCTTCTATTCTAGGAAGAGCATAATGGTTCTTTACCGTAATATTGTTTAAGGATAAAAAATCAATACACATCCTCCATGTGCCATCTTTCTTCAGAACTAATACAGTAGGGGAACCACACAGAGAGGACCTTGGTCTAATGATTCCTTTATTGAGTAAATCCTGAACTTGCTTCTTTATTTCTACATTCTCAATTACTGATGACTTGCACATTCCAATGTTCGGAAGAGGAGCATGTTGCTGCAAATATATTTCATGTTCAACCTCCTTTTTAGGAGGAAACCATGTGGGTTCCTGAAATAACTCATCATAATTAGATATGATGTTGATCAATTCCTACTTATGATTTGGATCACAACATGCTAAAGAATATGTTGTATATTATTCTTTCTGTTTCACTATAACGAGAACAAAATATTTACTTGCACTCACGAGTCTCTTCATTTTCCCCATTCTCACTAAAGAAACATTAGTTTTGATGCAATGAGATCTGACAATATATTCAACCCCATCATTGAGAATGTGATGTTTATTTTCTTCTTATAAAAAAAAACCTTCCTATCAAATAGATATCGATTATCCAAGACAATGTCACAAATGTCAAGAGGTACAACACGTAACTTGACCTCGTCAAAGAAATTAGTCGTAATTACAAACCTGATATTATACTGCTTCGTCACTAGCAACTTAGCATCATCACACACCCAAACTAATGGATATGTATTTTTATGAGGTGACGTATTCAATCTGAACTTCTTAACAATTTCTTTAGATATCAGATTAAATTGATATCCACTATCAAATAAAGTATCTACCTTTGTATGCTTGACTATAACTTTGACATGAAAAATCTCTCTCTTGTTCATTTGATCAATATCATTTTCTATCTTGGTCGATTGAACTGAAGAATTTTATTTGATTGCTGATATATCTTTGATTCCTATGGCCATGATTTTGGATTCACCTCCAAAATATGACCCTAAATCCTGATGAGCTGATGCAACAATCTTTTGCTTTCCTTTATCCTTGAATTTCTTCGATCGTAGATCTGGATGAAAATTCCAACACTGTGATTTCTCATGTCCCTTTTTCTTACAGTGGGAACATGTAGGTCTTCCCTCATCTTGCTTCACTATGGCTGATTTCTTACTCTTCCATGTACCTTTCAGTTTCTTCTCGAAGTTGAATGACTTCTTCTATTAGCTCACATGCTTACCCTTACTAGCCTCTATATGTGTATCTTGTATTGACACCTTATCAATGTTAGTAGGACTAAATATTAGAATAGTGCAACAAAGATATGAGTGCATGCCACTAATATACTTCAGAAGAGTTTCATGAATATACAATGGAATTCCTAGGGATAATTCCTTCTTTTTTAATTCCTGTTAAATATTCTGGCCTTTACCCTGTTAGAGCAAGATTTGCCTCACCCTATGCAATATTTCATAGAGGGCATTTTTCCATTTCCATATGCAGACTTGAAGTCCCTTTTTGCAAATCCCAGAGATAAAAACATGATTTTCCCACATAAACTCGCCCTACCGATTGTACAACATGCATATACGCATGTTGCACCACTACAGCCTACGTACATCGGGATTTGTGCCCAAAATTAAAAAATGGTGTCAGGTTTCCATGTAATGTCACGAGATCTATGATCCTTGGCCTTCCATATACTAGAAACATTCTGACTCGACCCTTTAGTTCCACTTGAAGGCTACAAATGGGTCAAATCCGAGCTATGGAAAAGAGGAGAAGAATTCAACTTTCGGAGAAAAGTTACTCTAGAGAAATTATTCACTTCACATTGAGTCTGCATCCCTTTGTCCTTTAAGTCTGAACACATTGTTCATCCCCCAAGATCTTCCCTACATGATTGAGAACCTCATTTTCTCTCTTATCTAAGCTTTGATTTGGTGGAGTATTGAAGTGGTGAGGCCCAGTTGGAAGGAACTTAGTTTCTCGGTTCTGAACCGTGTCGACACAGAAGTTTGTAATTCATTCACTTTTGCTGATTACATTTTAATAGAAATATTCTTTTCTCGTCCAATTAATATCTTGCGAATATTTGAATTGTTGTTCCATGGTTGTATTTGTTATGAATGTTGATGGATTATGCTATTGAATGTGATAAAATTATATATTATCACCATATGCTTTCGTTGCTTTTTTGTTGAGGACTAGTTGCAGGTGTATTGCTTTGAGTCAAGTGCTCAACGGTGGACTTCATCGAATGTTTGGAAGAGGTAGGCCTTTTATCTTGTCTCGCTAGCATATTTGTTTATATAGCATACTTGAGAATAGAGTTGATTTCTGCATTCATTTCCGTCTGTTGTGGTTTACCCCTAGCCATAGAGAGATTTTCCTCGTAACATAATTTGCGACCATACTGGGAATAAAATCTTCTTTTTCGGGGTTTGGAGTGTTTTTCTCCTTAGATTGCTCTCGTTTATATTGAGTTTATTGTCGTATGATTGCTTGACAACCTATTTTCACTCTGATTCTGAGTTTCTTATCCTTGTCCTTAGCCTTCTCCTTAGCCTGGCTGTGTTTTGACACATATGCATGGGTTTTTTCCTGACAGTCGCGTACATATGTGTGTTTCCCTTCTGCAAGATGCGTATATACATGATTTTTCCTTGAACATATGCGTACATCACCCTTTATTGCTTAGTTGTTGGGTTTGATGGTTGCTGGGTAGGTTTTGATGATTTCTGAGTCTTCTTGGGTCTCTGTTGTGACTCTTAAGTAGCTGTGGAATGACATGAAACCTTTCTTTGGTTGAATTTTTGGGCGGTGCCTTTCTCATCATCTTTTTCATTTGATTGTCCTTGCATCTTGAGCTAGGTGTTTTGCTCCTTGATATCCTACTTGGTCTGTCTCTGTTTACATACAATAGAGTTTTTATATCAAGTTTTTGTTCAGTCCTTGCATTTTCATTCTCTTATATTGAAAATACAAAAATATTAGGCATTTTACATTGATGGCATTTGATTTTTAGGTCCTTATCATTAATCTTAGTACATGTAAAGAAAGATTGCATTTTTATTTAGAATTGTAGAATTGAATTGAGAATTTCATTTTGAAAAGCATATCATTTATTGAAAATTGAAGTTAGGACTTTGCATTGTATGCATATTCATTTATTTTACTTGCTGAGTCATAACATCCCTAGTTTCACGACCGCACTTTTTTTAGCAAGCAAGGCCACTAAAAGTAACGCTATAATTTAAAATTCATTAGTAACGATTTTATTTTTCTAGGGTGCACAAACTAGCTTAGGATTTAGAGCCTTGGAGTAGGATTTTGTGAGTAAAATTCTCCAAGGCTATTAAATCAACATATGTGTCTAACTAAGGGAGTGGAGAAATCCATTGTATAATCGGTAATATCAGGAGGCTCCGCTTACACTGGAGTTAAGCACGAGGTAGCGTGAGGTTGGTTGAAGGGATATCCCCCCGATGCCTTCTTAGCGTCAGGTATGTTTATGTGGATCTATTCGTATATGGGGATCTTGCTAGTACCCTTACCTCTCTAAGAGACGACGCTTTCAAGGTTTCGAGCTTTGTTACCCTGCCCATACGATGGACATAACTTACAACTATTCATTTGTGCATCGGTTATACCGTGATTGCTTAGTTTCTTGACATAGGTATTGTTTATATTCTTCATCTTTGTTTAGATCCATTATCTTAAAACAATTATTTTCACAAGGCTTTGCTTAAACCTTGTAAATTGTATATAGCTATTGTACATAAACATTGTTAGTTAAGCATTTGTAATTAAAGTGTTGATTGTTAGAGTTGTATCTTAAGTTAGTCCACATCTTTTAGTTGTTTTAGGATCTTAGTTGGCTAATGGAGCCATAAAACCCGTCAGGGTAGATTATACCAAACGACTTGGGTTAAATATACAACCCCAGACCGGATCTTCCCTTCCCGTTGATGGTGTGTCATAAACACTCGTCAACAGGTACCACATAGGTTACTTGTAGGGGTTATTCTACAGGTACCCTGGGTCAGATAAGGGTTGAACAACACACAGCCTTTATGGAGGATTACCTCCTTGGGGGGATCTAACCCATTGGTTGTTAAGCCCACGAGGGACCTTATAATTGATTATGTTACCTCCGATCTTTAGCAGAGGAGTCTCATGCACCTCTTGGGTGATGCATACCTACTTTAGAGAGGGAGGCCACTTTCAGCCACTTTATCATGTTTGTGTGCATATTGGCCATTTGATTATTTTTAGTGTGCTCTTTTATTATTAGTATACCTTTGAGATTTTATATTGTGTGTTGGCACAAGGGGCAGACCCAGTGTTCAACACTACAATAGTGCACCAACAAAACCCTAACTATTGGCCCTTTCGGCAATACCTGCGAAGCAGATGAAGTCTCACCCGAGGTAGAGGCATGGGTGGTTGCAAGAATCAGGTGTCTGCAACCTTAGCTGGTACACATATCTATGATTACAATACTTAATACAACACTTAGCACCATTAGTTCCTCAATATGTAACCAATAATCACTTCGCTGGTAAAACAGAGCTTTGCAACATTCACAATGCTCTAACATATTCAAGCACTTACAAGGGGCAGACCCAGGGTTCAACACTACAACATCGCATGAACAAAACCCTAACTACCGACCCTTTTGAAAACACCTGCGAAGCAGATGAAGTCTCACCTGAGGTAGAGGCAGAGGCGGTTGCAAGACTCAAGTGTTTGCAACCTTAGCTGGCACACAGATCTATGATTACAGTACTTAATACAACACTTAACACCGTTAGTTCCTTAATTTGTAACCAATAATCACTTTTTTGGTAAAACAGAGCTTCACAACATTCACAACGATCTAACGTATTCAAGCACTTAACATAAGCAATTAGGTCAGATCTCATAGATAAAGCACTGAGCATATCCATATATATCAGATCTAACATTCTACACATCATTATCATTAAGCATCATCAGATCTATCTAGTTATCTCAAAGCACATAGCAAAAGAGGACATAAACATATCAAGACAAGGCACATAGCAGCATAACACAGTATTTACGTGGTTCACCCCTACCCCGAGGCCACGTCCACCAACTCTTCTTCTTTATTAGCATCTTCAATATGTTACAAGCACAAAGCTTTCAAGAACCCTTACTCCACACAGGACATAAGATCTGCGTAGCTCGCTAGATCCTTCTTCCTTGCGCTACAACATAAATCCTTCCACAACTTCTTACAACGACTTTCACTTAGCACTACAAGTCTCACACAAGCACAAAACACTTACAATTCGCTTTAGCACTTAGCCTTTATCACTTCTGACCACATATAGCAGACTCTACTACTTCTATCTAGCCTAGGCATCTATTTATATATCACAAAAAAGGCCTAAACATGGGTAAACCCATGGGCTGACATCCCATTCCCGTTACATTATCTCAAAAACCCAGAAAGGGGCCTAAAAGGGGGTCGAGATCCCGTGATCTTTGCTTCGTCTTGTGATCCTCCTTTGACAAGATGTCGAAGTCCCAAAATAGGTCAACATGACCAAGAAACTCCCAAAACTTGGTCAAGGGCCAACAGGCCCCCAACACTCACCTGTGACTCATCCCGAGTCACTCTGATCTTCATAATTTTTCCTCGAAAGCCTTGAGCTTGGCTCAAGCTGCTTCGACTTGCTGATTTATTGTGGCTTCTTGTTCAGTGAACTGCTGGATCACTGCATCATTCACTGGCCCTGCTAGGCATTGTTCTGTTGTGATGACGACCTATTCTAGTTCTGCTTCCTGGTTCTCAACCTCTGTAAACAACACACATGCCTTATCTTGCATAGGTTGGAGCCGTTGAGTTATTTCCATTACTTTTCTCTAGATCGTATGGATCTTTTGTTGGGTGGTGCGTTGCTCATGAGATCCATTTATTCTATCTACGAGCAATAGGGCCTTCATCTGCGCCTGAAGTGTGTCTCTGTGATGTTTCACCTCTGTGAGTTGTGACTCCAATGCCTATAGCTCTGGGTTCTCAGGAGGTTTTTGTAGGTCTGAGAATTGTGGTTACTCAGCTACTTGCACTCCAAGGCTAGAGATTTTAATCTGTCGACTGTGCTCCAGGAAATTGCTTCAATTTGGTCTCTTATCCCTTGATGGGTCTCTAGTACTGCGCGTAGCTCCAAGTCTGCTATGCATTGTTGTAATTGTTGAATTATGCCTTTAAGTTGTGCCACCTACTGTGGAACTCTCTCTTCAGCCTGTACTTCGACAACTATCACAGAGCGGAGTGCTCTATTGACCAGTTCCCTTACTTCAAGTTGCTCTGTGAGCAACTATTGATTTTCTGTACACAGCTGGGATTTCTCTTCATCGAACTGTACCTGGAGAGCAAGCTTGTCTCGTTCTGCAGTACTGCACTTCTCTATAAGGTCTTGTTGTTGTTGCGCTAAATCTTGGGTAGCTTGTGTTGTCTCTTCTTGAGCTTGTCAAAGGCGAGCTTCAACTGTATCAGCGATGCAGTGTAATTGAGCTAGATCATCACCTAGTTCTGCTATTCCTACTAGCAGAGGCACAGTGGATACTGCGCGGCTGGAATGTAGTGTCTGTTGCACTCCTTGGAGCTCATCCTTAATCCGATGGAACACTTCCTCCTGCTTGGCTTCTTGATTCTCTGCGATCTCTAACGAAGCATCGTTCAGTGCTGCAACGATGAAATCAAAGTCGTCTAAAGTGAGAGTAGTCACAGTATAAACTTGGCCTAGTCTGCGAGCTCAAAAATCTCAGTTAGAAAAAGTGTTCTCTGTGCATGGCGCGACGGGATAAGTAGGCAACTCGACAATGGTTCATTTGTAATGGGTATGAAGCCTCATTAACTCTTGTTCTATCCATTAGGGCGTAGTCCAACGGTCTGGTGATGAACCTTTATTTCTTTTTTGCCCGTTCGGGGTGGTAGTCGAATGGATATATCACACCCAATGGCTATATTGCTTCACCATGGTAAAGTACCATGTGTCGTTCTGATATCCCGACGAAGCTCCAATTCTGCATATTTTCATTCTACGAAGTCCCCTCTGGAACCTTCTATAACTTTTCAATCTTAGCCCTCTTCTTACTTAGCTTTCTAGCCTTCTTTCCAGTGAGCTTCATCATAGTAGTCCTTTTTCCATTCTGGTTCTTATCTTCTTTTGACATAAATACTGTGCGTTGTGGAGATTCTTTCCTAAGGTTCAGGGGTAATGCCTCTTCTTTATCTGAGATAGGTACTTCAGTCATCTGTAAGTCCTCTAATTCTCTTACAGCTTCGGCATTTGGCTTCTAGTGTCAAATAGCTTCGATTTGTTCTTCGATTCTTCAATCAACTGTGCGATCCTTCTGGTCATAAAATCTTTTAACTCTTGTTTCTTCTGCTCCAAAAATTCTTTTTATTCTTTTCGTCTAGCTTGGTCTTCTTCAATCCAAGGTTTCCCTAGTAACATGGTGAACGGGGCATTGTCTTCAATAAATTTAATAATCTCAAAATCTTCTTCTGTCGAAGTTCTATCGACGGTCATAGGTATCTGAGTGAGCCTTCCACACGTGTTCACTAGTTTTCCTCTGAATATTCCTATTCCTCCTAATGAAGGAATCATAGCAAGCCTCCCTATAGCTTCCCAAGTTCTTTCTGTCATAATATTCACTTGTGTTTCTTCATCCAGAACACAGTCAATGTCGAAGTCTCTTATTCTTGCTTTGATGCATTCTTTTTCTTTAAAGATCTCTGATAATATAACATGTCAGTGGTTGTTCAAGGTTTCTTTCATATGTAGCAATGCTTTCTCTAATTCTTGTTGGGGTTCTTTCATAATCTTTCGATTTGCCTTAGGGTTTTCCTAGTTCAAATTTATTTTTTCAACTTTGGAAATCATTCTAGGGAAATCCAATACTTCATGATCGAAAGCCTTACAATAGAAGCAACTAGGTCTTCCACCAGAGCATTCCTTAGCCATATGTCCCAGTTTTCTGCAATTGTAACAGAGAGTTAGTCCTCTCTTTCTTTTAAATGATCCCAATCCTCTTCTGTACTGTGCACTAGGATCATGGGAGATAACCTGCAACAAATTCTTTCTAGGATCCTACATCCATTCATTAGTCAAAACATTATTTCTATGCATAGGTATAACATATCTATCACTATTCATATCAAACATTCTTTTGTCTATTAATGCTCTACTTTTCAAACTAGGCCAGACTCTGTTAAACATACCTAGATCCATACTCTAGAAACAAAAATTTCCACTTATCTTACTTCTATAGAGCACAAAGCTTCCAGATCTAAAGCTTTTAACTATTCTTACCTTTATCAGAGAAGAGAGATTGCATATCTTACCTCTTTTAATCAGAAAATTCCACTTTTACGTTTCTTAGAGCACAAAGCGTTCAAATCTTGCTTCTTTTCTTCAGATCGGGCTTCTTTCTTTCAGATGCGATCTCTTTTCTTCAGATTGGGCTTCTTTCTTTTAGATTCGATCTCTTTTCTTCAGATCGAGCTTCTTTCTTTCAACACAGAGCTTTATAAGTTGAGTAGGGTACTACACACTAGGGCACAGATATTCGCACAAGGTTTTCAGGTCAACCTTTTGCACAAAGATTCTTCTTCTTATTTCCTAGCAATCACAATTTCAGGTCTCGACAATAGAACCATTTGTTGGCACAAGGGGTAGACCCAGGGTTCAACGCTACAACATCGCACAAACAAAACCCTAACTATCGACCCTTTTGACAACACCTGCGAAGCAGATGAAGTCTCACCCGAGGTAGAGGCAGGGGTGGTTGCAAGACTCAGGTGTCTGCAACCTTAGCTGGCACACAGATCTATGATTACAGTACTTAATACAACACTTAACACCGTTAGTTCCTTAATTTGTAACCAATAATCACTTTGTTGGTAAAACAGAGCTTCATAACATTCACAGTGATTTAATGTATTCAAGCACTTAACATAAGCAATTAGGTCAGATCTCATAGATCAAGCACTGAGAATATCCATATATATCAGATCTAACATTCTACACATCATTAGCACTAAGCATCATTAGATCTATCTAGTTATCTCAAAGCACATAGCAAAAGAGGACATAAACATATCAAGACAAGGCACAGAGAAACATAACACAGTATTTACGTGGTTCACCCCCACCCTGGGGCTACGTCCACCAACTCTTCTTCTTTATTAGCATCTTCAATCTGTTACAAGCACAAAGATTTCAAGAACCCTTACTCTGCACAGGACATAAGATCTTCGCAGCTCGCTAGATCCTTCTTCCTTGCACTACAAGACACAACCTTCCACAACTTCTTACAATGACTTTCACTTAGCTCTACAAGTTTAAAAAAAGCACAAAACACTTACAATTCACTTTAGCACTTATCCTTTAGCACTTTCGACCACATAGATCGAACTCTAATACTTCTATCTAGCCTAGGCATCTATTTATATATTACAAAATAGGCCTAAGCATGGGTAAACCCATGGGCTAACATACCATTCCCATTACATTGTCCCAAAATCCCAAAAAGGGGCCCAAAAGGGGGTCAAGATATCATGATCTCTGCTTCATCTTACGCTCCTCCTTCGATAGGTTTTCGAAGTCCCAAAATAGGTCAACAGGACCAAGAAACTCCCAAAACTTGGTCAAGGGACAACATGGTGCCTTGGGTTGTCATTATCATGGATAATGGAGTTCCTGTGACTCCCTCCTTTATCGCTAACCCCCTATGATGTTAACTCATTTCATGGGGATGATTCTGTCCACTTTTCATAATGGTACACAAAATTATGACACTCAGTCCATGCCTTGGGTCTCTAATCATTTTCCTATTGATATGCCAAACATGCCTTCACCCTTTCCATCCTCTCCCTGACCTACTTATATGAATTCTAGTTTTAGATTCAAGGGAATTATGACTCTACTGTCCATGTATTCATTTGATAGGAGTCATGACCCTCAACCAACTCTCACCATGGGGGGTTGGAATATCCCCTCTTACAGATCCAGTCCTAGCCATGCTTTTTCAGGAGCCAATACTCAAATGTGTGGATATTCTACTTACTACACTCCATCCGTGTATCCTTCATCTGCCATGCCAGTTCCTACGAACACTTTTCCCATGGCGGGTCCCCATATATCCTCTGGTATTTCATATGGAGGAAACCAGTTTTATGGTACGGGCTACCCTCTTCACGGAACCCTTTCACATGGGGGGAACATATATACTCACTTGAATAATCCTTATCATACTTTTGTCTCTTTGCAGACATATGCTTCAGTGATGATGCTTGTACAACCCTCTATGGATCAATTAGGTGGAGGATACTACCTTTTCGGATAGGGACAGGGTGTAAAACAAGACCCTTCCTGGCCTGCAATGTCTCAAAACTAGTATTTCCTGGGATCTTGGTCTCAAATGCCATAACTCACTGCCACCACCAGTCTAGTGACTACAAGTCATACTAGGGTTCCATCACCAACCTCTGCTAATGTTGGATATTGGTCGACAACCTCTATAAGTCATGTTGAAGATCAACAACCAACCACTACAAGTCATGTTGTGGGAATCACTCTAGTCATCATGAGTCATACCAACATCACATCTCCAACCTCTGTACATCATGTGGGAGATGAGTTTAAATCCTCTGTCAGTCACGTTGAGAGCATGTCGCCAACCATTATAAATGACACTGGGGGAATTCATATGATTGAGAAGCCTAGACGTGTTATACATAATCCAAAGTTCCTTTGTAGGACTTGCAAAGGAGACCACCTTACTCGTTTGTATCCTACTACTACTGGGATACCAGAAGCGTAGTCCTCACCTAGGGGCCCTTTGGGTTATGAATCGTCTTTGGTTTCCAAACACTCAGTTTATCTTTTGATTGACATGACACTCATGCCGATGCAATCATCACCTGACCACACTCCCATTTTTTAGGGTGATGCATCTCCTAGGCTTGTTTTCATGCATCCTATTCAACCAATGGTTGAAGAAGTGGTCGTATCGATGCAATCACTAGTCAATCCAACTCTTCTTTCAGAGGGTGATGTGTTCTTCAACCATGTCATTATCATTTCTAGTATTGCACCTTTTGAACAAGAGAGAGTGTTACTCTCCCCGAGAATTCTCCCTACAAGTCCTGGAGAGGTCCCCTTTGACTGGGATGGTCTTGTGGGGTATCCAATGCCTCCTCCTATGCCCTTTCAAGTAAGATATGTTATCCGATATATCATGGATAAGGTAACCTCCGCTAGCACTTTGTCCTCCTCGACTTTGAGAGCATTAGGTTTTCCCAAGCTTGTTTCAGCTTCGTAAGATGCTGACCTTCCACAGAAGCCCTGCATGAGAACCTTGTCCTCCCGCATGACATGCCGCCTAGAAACCTCTCAACAAGTCTGATTTAATCTCTTTTTTGACTCGTCTAAAAAGCGAAAAGATTGTTGAGTGAATTTGTCCTTTTCACACTCGTTAATTAGATTTGAAAGGTCGTGATTCTTGGTTAAGCTCTTTTCTGACTCGTTTTCAAAAAGCAAAAATATTGCTGAGTGAACTTGTCTCTTTCACACTCGTAAATTGGATTTGAAAGGATGTTTATTTGGTGCAAGTTTATCCCTTTTTCAAACCAAGTAGACTAAGCTTACGAAAAAGGACATTTTTTTTGGCGTTAAGTTGTGATTGCATCTCATGCCCTTGTTTGTAGTATTGAGCCTATTGTTGGTTATCTCTTTTGAATTATAAGTCATTTACCTCAGCAGTTTTCATCCTCAACCAAGTAGAGCCTTTTTTTTATCCTTTGCAGCTTGACGCCCTATACCCAGGAGGAAACATTCCCCCTAGTGTCCATCTCGCGCATGCATCTCCTTGCATTGAGCATAGGTATGTTTCACTACTAGAACTAGTTTTT
>SNQJ01S0181005.1:0-14556 GCA_010110895.2 Picea sitchensis | reverse complement strand
TGTAAGGTATCATTGTGAAGTTAATAAAATAATTTCTTTTCCCATCCCGCCATATGAGATTGTCATTATTGGAATATTGATTGTATGATTGATTAAATATCTAACCCATTAGTTCATAGATCAAATGCATGTGGATTTCTTTTTTTGTCTTCAGTGAATGCAGGTCAACATTGGGAGGAGAGTTGCAGGCAAAGAATGACCAAGTGTGAAAAGGGATCGACATCAAACAAAAAAAATAAGGTACGTCAACTTAATCTCTTGAGCCTTGTATTTACATATGAGTAATGGGGTTTAGGCATGGGATGATGGTAAAAAGTAAGAATCTTTAGGTCATTTCTAGATGCATGATAAAATCCTTAGTGCTAGTCCATAGGAGGGATTTCCCACCCACAACAGAATTGGCGACCATACTAGGGATCTCTAGGGTTTCTGGGAATATTTTTTCTTCGGTATTTTTAAGAACTGGTTTCATTCCTTGTTTTTAAAGTTTCTACAAAAGTCTGAGCTAACAGAGATTCTGGTCTTCCATACCAGTTATCTTTGTTTCTTTGCTTGACTGCATCTTTTTTTTCAAGACCCACAGAGGTACACGTGGCCTGTATAAGGTATGCATGCTTGTACTCGTGCCCTACCCTCACACGGCCCGCGTGTACATGCTAGCTGAGGAAGTGTTAGTTGCATGTATGATTTCAAAAAAAATATTTTATAGAGGCAGTCATCCTCTCCCCTGTCAGAAGTAATCCTTCTCAGTGGTTTTCTGGAACTCATTCTAGTCTCTATTTTTTGCAGTTTGGTAGCTTAGGTTTCACCTCAGATTGTTTTTTTTCTATGAAATTTTCCTTCAATTGTTTTCTTTTTCTGTCAAAGTAAGTTTCTGAGTCTTCAAGAGATTCTGGTTCTCAATACCAGTAGTCTTTGACAGTGCTTGATTGGTTGTAGTTTCATTTTTTGAAGAGTTGCAGAGGTACACGTGGCCTACATAAGGTCTGCATGCGTGTACACACGCTCTGACCTTACACAACTCGCGTGCACGCATTGGCTATTGAACTGTCAGCAGCGTGCCTGTTGAGAAAAATTTTTGGTCTAAGGAGAGGCAGCCATCCTTTCCTTGTCAAGAGTTATACCTCTCAGGGTTTGTGGTCTCTGTCATAGCATCTCAGCCTAGGTTTGGACTCTATTATAGATTTCTTTTCCATTTAGGAGATTTCTTGTGTTTCCTAGATTTTTTAACTTATTTTTAGCTTGAAATTTTAAGAAAAATGAGTTGCATTCATCAGTTTCTTTTAGAATATTTTGTTATTTCTGCTTTGATTGGAAGAAAATATATAAAAAAATTAGTTTTTTAGATCACCTTCTTTCCTGGCATTTTATTTTCATTGTTATTTGAAAAAGAAAAATAAATTAGCATAGTGTTGTGTTTTCTTCTAATTTTAAAAGCATTTCAAAAGGAAAAAAATAATAAATATAGTCATTCTTTTTCAGTGTTCATATAAGTTTCATCATTTTTTGCAAGAGTCTTAACAAAATCAGTTGCACTACCACACCTTTTGAGTAAATCAAGCCTTAAAAAGAACACTAATTAAAAATAACTAGACTTTTATGTTTGTAGGGTCAACCAACTAGTTTAGGGTTAGGGCCTTGAATTAGGTTGGAGAGGAAACTCTTCAAGGCCATTAAATAAAAATTGGAGTTTGAGTTAGGGAGTGTCAAAGTCCAGTATCGTGAAATTTATATGGGACCCCCCTCTAACACAGGGGACAAACACAAGGTCATGTGTGGAAAGGTAGCGGAGATAACCCCTCCAAAGCTGGACCAATCGTAGTGGAGAACACATATAGAGGGCTTGTCTTGGGATTTTGTCGATTGCACTTGCCATGGAGCTTCGTGGGTTTGGAATACATTCAAGGTCCTTAGTTGTCTTCTGGAACACTTGCCTTCAATACCCTTGACAGGTTTTGGGCTCGATACCCTGCTCATTGTGGTCTACCTGACTTTCAACTGTACCCGCCTGGTGATTGTTCACGAGCTGGCAACCTAGTTGCCTTTATTTTAGGGACTTACATAGGTGACAGCGTGGGTATACCATTGTACCTAGGGCAAACATCGGGCCACACTTTGCAGATTATACCCAGAGGGTGCTTCCGTATTCAAGTTGCACTTGCACCAGTAAGTTTCTCTAGTGTTGGTTGGTGTAACTATTCTTCCAACTAGTTAGTCGTTTGCTTGATTTTCCTTTAGGAACTTTTAGTGTGTTCTCTGTGCTCCCTAATTTTCCATAGTGAGTTAGTCAGTTGTGGATTTGGGTCTTTGACCTAGGGTGGTAGACTACCCACTCCACTGATTGAGAGGAATTTTCAGTCTTTCGCTTAGAAACGTGGAGCCGCCTCTTTATAGGCGTTGTTTTGATAACACTGGTTCACCAGAGTCAGTGTGTGAGACTTTTACGGACTTGAACAATCCCAAAAAGGGAGAACCTATGCATAATATATTCATGTCTAAAGTTCCTGGTGTTACCAACCAAGGAGCCCCTTCACAAGGGGATTCTTGTGCTTTTCCCTTCTTCGGAAATGTTGGTGTCCCTTTGATGGCCACTTTGTACATTCTTGGGTTGAATGTGGGACTACCGGTTTGGTTGGGCATCATTCCAAATGTCCCGAATTCTCTTGATGCTTCTCAGTTAAGCACCTTAAGTCATGGGCACCCTGTTGATGTTTCTTCATCAACAAAGTCTTCTCCTCCTCCTTCTCTCGCCTCTGGTGAAATTACAATTACTAGTAACCATAAGTCTAAATGAAATAGAACGAGGAAGAATCGAAAGAAGAAATCACCAAACTTTGTGAGTCATGTTGGATATAGGTCGACAACCTCTGCAATTCATGTTGAAGACCAACACCTAGCCTCTGCAAGTTATGCTGGGGGCACACACTCACCCTTTGCAAGTCATGCTGGGGGAAAAAGTCCAGTCACTGCTAGTCATACTGGTAATAGGTTTGTAGCCTCTACAAGTCATGTTATCAACCTATCACTAACCTCTACAAGTCATGTTGGAGATGTGCAACCAACCACTGCTAGTCATGCTGGGGGCATTAATTCTATTGAGAAACCTAGACAAATAGGATGTAAGCCTAAGTTCCCTTGTAAGCTTTGCAAAGGAGATCACCTTACTCATTTGTGCCCTAGCATTCCAGAAGTACAAAGATTGTGGTCCCTGTCTGCAAGCTCTTCTGATTCTAAGTCTTTTTAGGTTTCCTCACAGTATATTCAACCATTGGTTGAGAAAGTGGTCACACTGATGCATTCATCAGCTGATCCCATTCCTCTTTTGGGGGGTGAGGTGCCTTTAGACCTTGTAGTCTCTCAACCTATTCAGCCATTGGTTGATAAAGTGGTCATACCGATGCAACCATCGACTGATCCCACTCCTCTTTTGGGGTGTGAGGTGCCTTTAGACCATGTAGTCTCGCAGCCTATTCAACCACTGGTTGTGAAAGTGGTCATGCTGATGCAGTCATCAAATGATCCCACTCCTCTTTTGGGGGGTGAGGTGCCTTTAGACCATGTAGTCCTGCAGCCTATTCATCCATTGGTTGTGAAAGCGGTCATGTTGATGTAGTCATCGGATGATCCCACTCTTATTTTGGGGAGTGACGTGTCTACCAACTATGTTTTTAGCATTTCTGGTTCAATACTTTTAGAACAAGGGGGCATTCTGCTCATTCCGAGCACACCCCCTCCAAGCCCTAGGATGGTGTCCTTTGATTGGAATGACCTTGTTGAGCTTTGTCTTCCTTCTGCCACACCTTTTCAAATAAGGGTTGAAGTTAATTCAACAAACATTTATTGATGTATTGTGGATGAGGGAGCCTCTGCAAGTATTTTATCCTCCTCGATTTGGAAAGTCTTGGGATCTCCCAAGATTGTGTCTTCTTCGCATGAGTTTTTGAATTTTGACAGATGTCCTAGTGAATGTTTGGGGATTCTTCCTCATTTGCCTATCTCGTTAGGTGGGAAGACTGTCCGTGTCAATGTTATAGTGGTGTAAGGCTCGTTAGATTTCAATATGCTTCTTGGGTGTGATTATGTATATGCTATGAAAGCTGTGGTATATACACTCTTCTGGGTGTTGCATTTCCCTTACAATGGAAGCATTTTCACTATCGACCAGTTGGCATCTGATAATCACCACCCTAATTCGGCATTGGTTCAAACCACCCCTTTATATGTTCCTAGTGTTCCGGTAGACTCTACCCCGCCACGGGTTAATTATGTGGTGTCTTATCCTCGGTGTCCAATTGCTTCTAAGCAGGAACCTGTGCAATCATGTTTTCCTTCTCAAGACTTGGAATCATCAATTGATCCTTTGGTTTATCCAATGTGGGCATGGGAGCCCTCGCTTCCTCCTCTTGGTCCAAGTGGGCTTGAGTATCCTTCTAAGTCTGATCTCATTGTTTGTATATCCTCAAGCCCTCGCTCTTTTGATTCTTCACTAATAGACTCTGCCAATATTAGCCAGAACCTCCATCATCATATGGAGTATGTCCAGTTTACTTCACCCTTTGGGACTGTTGACCCTCATTTGTGTGATTTCTCATATTTTGAATTTTCTTTCAGATGAGGCTATCCTTGAAGCCATGACTACGATTTCTATCCCGCAAGAGGACTTACACTGTGGTTTGCGTTTTATTCCTTTTTGGCAGATTCCCCAAGTTGACTATCAAAGAGACTCATGGTCCGAGCCTAGCAGCAGGCTCTACCTGAACCAGTTTCATACATGAGTTGTATCCCCCATGGAGTCTTCTTTAATCCCTTTTTAGAATCCCTAAAGATGAAAAGATTTTCGAGTGACCTTGTTTCTTCACACTTGTTAAATTGGTCCAGAAGAACGTTCCTTACACGGGTCTTCTTTTAATCCCTTTTCAGACCCTCTAAACATGAAAATATTGTTGAGGGATCTTGTGGCCTTTCACACTCGTTAAACTGAAATTTGAAGTCATGTCTATCCGGCGATAGTTTACCCCTTTTTCAGTCCGGACGATCAACTGTACAAACAAAGGTATACTCTAAGGAACTGCAGTTCTCTAGAAGAGTACCCTCAGGTATAATTTTAACCCTTTTTCAGGCCTGAGAGACTAAATTTACAAAAAAGAATCCCCACAAAGTCCATAGTTAAGCTCTTTTCAGACTCCCTAAAATTGAAAAGATCGTTGAGTGACCTTATTCTTTCACACTCGTTAAAATGGTCCATAAGAACATTCCTGACGGAGTCCATAGTTAAGTTTTTTTCAGACTCCTTAAAAATGAAAAAATGGCTGAGTGATCTTGTCTTTATCACACTCCTTAAAATGGTTTTGAATAGACATCTTGTCGTTGCTAGTTTACCCCCTTTTCGAACCGACTAGACTACCTTAGAAAAAGGTACCCCATTGGAGTCTCCTTTTACGTTTTTCAGACTCTCTAAATATGAAAAACCACCGATCTTACCTTCTCTGGGCTCATTAAAATTACATCGATGGATGTTACCATTGTGTGTTTTGTTAACCGTGTTTGCATACCTGCGTCTTTGGTCTAATGTGGGCTCCATGTTTCTCTCAACTAAACCATCTGAAGCACGCCTTATACGCAAGCCCTGTAGCACTTTGCCTCTGTGTCTTGACACCTTTGGCCCCAGGAGGGATTTTTCCCGAGTGTCCTATCTTTGAACATCAGTCTTGTCCTTGCGCCTCAAACTCGTATGTTTGTGACACTCATTCCTCCTTTGTAACGTAACATTCTTTTATTCTTTTTCCAAAATTATTGAAAAAGACAAAAAAAAAAATCAAATATACCCCAAAAAGAGGAAGGGAAAAGTATTTTCATTTTATTGGTAGCACAATGAGTCTCTCTTGGACAAAGCACATCCTTCCGTTTGAGCATCAAGCTCTGGGATTTAATACGACCTTAGGAAGTTGTCCTTGCTACATAGAGTTGTGTGCTCCTTTGTTTGGTTATTCTTCCAAACATATGGAGAGTTTGTATCGCCTCCTACCTCGTGAACTTATGTCAATTCCATGATGCCTGAGTCTCATCATTTGTCGTGCTATTGTCCAAAGGAAGTTTTACTAAGCCTGAGTTGGCCCCTCTGAAGTTTGTCACTTGCCCTCATGCCCAGCCATCCTCAAAGTCCAATCAATTCTTTGTTTGAAATCAATGAAGCCTTCAGTCTGATCATCAAGATTCTCTAGTCCATGACCGACGAGCCATCGAAGACCTCTAGGTAGTGAATTCGTACACTCATATTACACTCCTACTCAAGTTTTGAAGATTTTGAAGTTGTTTCTCGAGCTCTGAAGACCTCATCTCCAACCATCAGGCCTCATCAGCTTCTAGAAGATGGGTACTTTACATGTATATCTTTTTGATTTCGAGATGTAGCTCCATTGTGTATTGCTTGCGGATACACTTTATATAGTTATATGACATGGATCTATAGTGTATTTGATTGGTAGACATAATTTTATTTCATCCTGGGCATGGGTATGCCTGCCTCGGTGAGACAATTATTATTTTGTAGAAGGCACCTCCTGATTTCTGGTCCCTGGGCTCACTTGTTTGGAATGTTGGTGAAGATTGTTAATGTATTTCGGGCATCCTGTGCTCTTTTGAACTCACACATTAGGGGGCATCTGTTATAACCCTAATTTTCACTAGACATGCTCACCTGGCATTAGGCCTTCTCAGATTCCTTCTTTTCCAAAACACTACTGAACAACTCTTCTTAAAAACCCTTTTTATAAAGGTCCATGCACCCTACTCCATTACTGCATGTGTGTACATGCTAGCTGACCCAAGACAACCCGCGTGTACCTACAAAATCACGGAAAAAGGAAATTTTCTGACGGAACACACAGCTTTGGGTAAGTTAACTAAACCTTTCAGCCATGCATGGCCAGTCACTTGACCAAATACCTAGCTTCTTCTAGCCTATAAAATAAGGGTTAGGGGTCCCATTTGAAAGGAGGAGAATCATAGTAAATAAACTATACCCGATTGAGAATTCCCTTTGTCCCAACCTTTAGCCATCCTTGTGCAAAGAAAAATATAGAGCAAAGTAGTTGGAAGATAGTGGAAGAATAGCCCAGGACCAAGATCGAGGAGCAGTAGCTGACATTATCATTGTAAGGTATCATTGTGAAGTTAATAAAAGAATTGCTTTTCCCATCCCGCCATATGAGATTGTCATTATTGAAATATTGATTGTATGATTGATTAAATCTCTAACCCATTAGTTCATATATCAAATGCATGTGGAGTTCTTTGTTTGTCTTCAGTGAATTCAGGTTAGCATTGGGAGGAGAGTTGCAGTCAAAGAACGACCAAGTGAAAAAAGGGATCGACATCAAACATGAAAAATAAGGTATGTCAACTTAATCTCTTGAGCCTTGTATTTACATATGAGTAATGGGGTTTAGGCATGGGATGATGGTAAAAAGTGAGAATCTTTAGGTCATTTCTACATGCATGATAAAACCCTTAGTGCTAGTCCATAGGAGGGATTTCCCACCCACAACACAGTCATGCACAAAGCACTTACAACCCTACTTGCACTTAGCATACATCACATAGATGCCGATAGATATCCCCTTTCTTACATTGCCTATATATCTATTTATACATTACAAAATAGGCCTAAGCATGGGTAAAACCCATGGGTCGTCATCCCAATCCCATTACATAATCCCCAAAACCCAAAAAGGACCCAAAAGTGGGTCGAGATCCCGTGATCTCCGCTTCGTCTTGTGCTCCTCCTTCGACAGGCTGTCGAAGTCCAAAATAGGTCAACATGACCAAGAATATCCCAAAACTTGGTCAAGGACCAACAGGCCCCCAACACTCACCTGTGACTCATCCCTAGTCACTCTGGTTTGCCTATTTTTTCTTTGAACACCTCAAGATTTGCTTGAGCTACTTCGACCTGCTGTTGTGCTACAACCTCTTTCTCAGTGAACTCCTGGATCACTGCATCATTCACTGGTCCTTCCAGGTGTTGTTCTGCTATGATGACAACTTGTTCTAGCTCTGCTCCTCGGCTTTCAACCTATGTGAATAGTTGGCATGCCTTATCTTGCACTGGTTGGAGCCGTTGCGTTACTTTCATAACCTTTCTTTGAATTGTATGGATCTCCTACTGGGCAATGCGTTGCTTTTGAGACCGCTTCATTCTTTCCACGGGAAATAGGGATTTCAACTGCACATGAAGCGTTTATGCGAGCTACTTTTATTCTTTGAGATGGAACTCCAATGCCTGTAAATATGGATTCTCGGTGAGGTTCTTGTATGTTTTGGCGCTTCGGTTACTTAGCTGCTTGCATTCTAGGGAAAGAGCTTTTAATCTATCAACTGCGTTGTGGGCAGTTGTTTATATTTGGTCCCTTATCTCTTGTGGGGTTTAAGGTACTGCACGGAGCTCTAAGTCGACGATGTGTTGCTGTAGTTTCTGGATTACTTCTTCAAGTTGTGTCACCTACTATGGAATTCTCTCTTCTTTCTTTACTTCGACGACTGTCATAGAGAGAAGTTATCTTTTGACCATTTCCTTTACTTTGAGTTGCTCTGCGAGCAACTGTTCCTTGTTTTGTTGTAGCTTTTCTTTCTCTTCATCCCACTTTGCTTAGAGAGCAATCTTTTCCCATTTTGTAGCATTGCGTTGCTCGACAAGTACTCCCTGTACTTGCAATAAATCTTGGGTGGCTTGCATTGTTTCTTCCTGATCTCGTCGAAGGCAAGCTTCGACTATATCAACAATCTAGTGGAGTTGAGCTGGCTCATCTCCTAGTTCTAGAGTTCCTACTGGCAGAGGCGCAGTAGACATTATGCGGATGGACTGTAATTCCTGTTGCACCCCTTGGAGCTCGATCTCAATATGATTATACATCTCCTCCTGCTTAGCCTCTTTCTTCTCTGCTATCTTCAGCGAAGCATCATTCAGGGTGGTTATGATGAAATTGAAGTTATCCAGTGTGAGGACAGTATGGAACTTGGTCCTTGTTGCTTTCACTTTCTTCCAGGAGGAAGGTTTCAGAGGGGAAACCTTCCTTTTATTCGAGGGGTCCTGATCATATCTAGGTGGTGTAACCTTTCCTTTCTTTTGTTCAACATCTGTGCCATCAATCTCTTCATCGTCACCTCCTTGCTCAGGTGATGTGGAAGCAGTCTTCACAGATGTTCTTTCTAAATCTTGAATGTCTTCAGACTTCTTTGTTTTGCTAGGTCTGGGTATATCTTGCATAGTTTCTAGACTGTCTATATCAGATATCTCCATAGGGTTTGCTGGAATGAGGAGGTCCACCGACCATTCCTTGGTGATCTCCTCCAAGTCTTCCTTCGTCAACTTGTAGTATGACTGCAACTGTTGCTTGTGCTTGTCAGCTCACGCTATGATGTAAATGAATTGGTGATCCGCGTTGAATTTCATCAATGGCCTGAAGTGATATAAAGTATTTGGAGTGATGCGAGGCATAGAATGGATAGTTGTCTTCAATTGGTTGTAATAGGTATGGAATACGACATTTGACTATCATTGCTTGTTCATGTTCTAGAGTACCACAATTTATTGACTTTTCGACCAGGGGTTCAAAGGGCTCGATGTCCAGGAAGGCCGCACCTTCCAGCATTTCCTAGGTGATGAAAGAAATCAATATAAATAGCCAATCGAAATGAAACTCGTACCCTTGATCCTGTACTTCTTTGCAGTCTAGCTCTAATTGATTCACTAGGTGCTACGCCCAATTCATTTGTAGGCCCTCTGCGCACTTCCCTGCGAGGTTGAAAAAAAATCAGGTGACTTGGGTGGGCCGGTTATTTCGTACTAATTTCCTAGCAATTAGTTGATAGGCGAGGCACACTACTCCACTCTAGATAGAATCTACCTTGTAGCCTCGCGTGCCCTTCTAGACATCTTCGTAAGTGTCCTTTATCCTCTGGGCGAGAGTGTGATCCGCGGTCTTTCCAGGGTAGAAATCTTGTGGGTCAGGGCCTTGCATACTCAAGCCCATGATCCGATTGATCAACGTCAGAGCAATTGTTATACGATGGTTTAACCACAAATAACTTCCATGGTAACATGACAGTAGCAACTTCACACATGCATTCACCTCTTGGTGCCTTCCGAAGTGCGGGATCTTCATGACATTGAGCAATGTGGACTGTACAATGTTCATGGTCCATGAATGAGGAATTATCTTTGAATTCTTTCCTTTTTTTCTAGTCAGGTACTTATGCAGGGTGAGCATGCTATAAACCTTCCTGTCACTGAGGTTGGAGTCACTAAATTTCAATGCTGCATAAGCACCTGAGGTAATGTACTTGGGATCAATGTAGCATTCGCAAGATAATCCCTGTTGTTAGCGTCGGAAGTCACTCCTGGATTGCTTGCAGGAGCAGAGCCCGACACCCATCAATTTAATGTCACGATTTGTTTATAAAGGGGTGACCAAATGGAAGTGAACTCAGGACAACATCATTTTAACTCTGAAACTAGGCCAGGCATGCATGGGCAAGTGAGGTCTTAGATAAACTTCGAACAGTGAGTTGTAATAAGGGTGAGTAGGGGGAAGACTTTCATGAGAAGAGTGCAGGGGTCTGAAATAAACATCAGGTTCATAACAGACTAAGAGGAGAAATGTTTAAAAGAAAGATCTTCTTACATTCGAACGCAGAGGACCAGAGAAAACCGTAATGCAACAACAAATCCTTTATCATAACATAACTGCGCTAATTCATGCGAATCATTCGATCATGAACCCTCTGGTATAAGATGAAAACAGAGATGGAGCAGGAAAAATGTTTGTCATAAAACAAGAAATCTCACACACAGATGCACAACCCAGAGAACTAGAATGGTTGTTAAAACATTACAGTCGGGAGCTTCGCTCTACCATCGATAGATACAAAAAATGGCGAAAACGCCTTCATATACTCAAAACTACAACAACAACAGAATCGAGACGTTGCATTAAAATCTTTGCATCTGCATGGCTTCTAACAATCAACACCTGCAGTCTCTGAATGATCGTGCAACTTATGGTAGACGCAATTGAACTCCTGACAGTTCCATAGGTGAATCGACGTGCCTTTAATTCGTTGCCGGACTTTCCCATTATGGTGGGGGAGATGTCTAACCACCACCAACTACCTGAATAACTGCTTCATTGGGATTGAGGATGCTCCGGCCAACTCGGCACCTTTGGGACGTGGATGACCCCTCGCACTACCACCTGGATTAACTGAGCTTCCTGATGAATAGGCATGAAGGCCAACAAGAAGGATAGGGCGCATAACAAGAGTGGTGGTGCTAAGACTATGAGGGTGAGGCAAGAGATGATGAGGTGTGGACGGGGAAGAAACACGCAGGAAGACAACAGACAGACAGGATAGGAGATGGGGTACAATGGGCACCTTATTTATAGGGGGCTGACGTGGAGGGGAATGGGACACGCGACAGATAATGAGTGGTCGTTGAGGTGCGGGATGGCCCATATGGATGGAAAGATGAGAGGCTAAAGGGAAATAACCCTGCCACATGGTCAGGTGGGAAAAGGTGGCAAGGAGGGAAATGGCGTAAAAGGCGACACTACGGGGAAGGGGCCCACAGGGTTAAACGGAGAAAGGCAATGGGAGTCTGGATCGCCTGTGCGCTGTTGATCTGGGCTCTCCAATCGTAGCCGTCGAAAAGGTGCACCCCGAATTTCGGACCCTCCCCCCCCTCCGCTTAAAGGTAGAAAGGCGCGGGGGATCCGAAATTGCCCGTATGTCGTTGATCTGGGCACGCGGACGCCTGCCATCCAGATCCACTTATTGTTTACTACAGGCGTGCTTGCGTCTCAAACTTAGGATAAGTGGGTTATTAACCCATTCTTCGCATTCTAACCCCCCTTACAAGAAATATCACTAACATTTGGCTCCATGGGGGATAGAGTCGTCCCTGCAATGCTCTAAGGACTCTTTTTCATATTCAGTGCCTTGCTATTGGGCTATGGAGTCATTTATTAATTTGAAAACAAAAACAATATTTACAAAAACAAAGAGCCGACTGCGGCTCACAATTTTTTTTTTTTTCAAGAAATGCCCATTCACTGGGCCACTAAAAGCTTCTTTGCCTTCTAGATCCTGCAACCTGTAAGTGTTGTTTGAAAATACTTCAAGGATCTTGAAAGGCCCCAACCAGAGGGCGTCAAACTTACTGTGCTTGCCCCTGTCCTGCCTGGGTGCATCCCATTTGAGCACCAGATCACCCAACTCGAATTCTTTCTTTTTTCTCTTCCTATCAAAAGCCTGCTTGATCTTCTGTTGATGATTATAGAGCTTGTCCATGACCTGCTCTCTGGTCTGTTGCAATTCCACCATCTGATGAATCCTTCTGACCATATTGTCAGGCTCTCCTTCAAGGTCCTGGAGGAATTTCGCCACAGACAAGGCGAGCTGAGTAGGGAAAACGGCCTCTGTTCCGTAGACAAGTTGGAAAGGTGAGATGCCTAGGGACTTCTTTGTTGTCACTCGGTCAGCCCATAGAGAAAATTTGAGCTTTGAATCCCAGGCCCTTTTATTATCTTCCAATAATTTCTTAATGAGCTTGATCAGGCTTTTATTGGAAGATTCTGCTAGTCCATTCCCCTGAGGATAATATGGAGTAGAGTGAATCAGGGAAATCTCGAACTGTTCACAGAACTTGACCAGAGGCTTAGACATGAAGGGGGGGGCATTGTCAGTGACAATTCTGCTAGGGCAGCCAAATCTGGCTATGATACCCTCCATGAAGCTGATAATTACTTTGTGGGAAGTGCTCTTGGTGGGGAAAACCTCTATCCATTTGGTGAAATAATCTGTTGCAGTGAGGATCCATCTGTGCTGGCCACTTGAGGGAGGATGAATCTCTCCAATGAAGTCCAATCCCCACTGCTGAAAGGGTGCTGAAACTACTACAGGATTCAATGGCAGAGATTTGAGATATTGCTTTCCTGAGAACTTTTGGCATTTGATGCAAGCTCTGATTTCTCTGCAGACATCAGGGAACAAAGTGGGCCAGTAATACCCTGCCCGGAGGATCTTGTGAATTGTGTTCTTCCAAAAATGATGACCTCCGCAAAGACTGCCGTGAAAATCAAACATTACTTTCTGGGCTTCTTGTAGGTCCAGGCATCTTAAAAATACCCCTAGAGGGTCTTTCCAGTATAGGACTTGGTTAATGAGGCAATACCTGATAGCCTTGATCTTTAGAGCTCTTGCCTTGCCTTTTTCCATTCCATCAGGGGGCCTCAATTCTTTCAGGAAAAATAAGATATCCTTGTACCAGGGGCATGCTGCTAGTGATAAAGCACCTTGGGAACTCTTGTTGGGTGACTCGGCTTGCTCATTGGCGAAGTTAATCCGCAAAGATTTGCAATTGGACTCAGCCAGCAATCTGGCTAAACCCTGCCCCTTTATCAATTTGGTGGGATTAATCTCCAGATCAAACTCTAGGATCCTGGCAATCCATTTACCTCTCCTTTCGTCTATGTTGGGCTGTATAAGAATGTCCTTCACAGAGGCTGAAGGAACATATGCAGTGACCCTTGAGTGCAAGACATAAACTCTGAAAGATTTGAGAGCTTTCACCAAGGCATAAGCCTTCTTTTCCATGATCTCGTATCGGAGTTTTGCATCTTTCAATGCCTTGCTAAAGAAGGAAATAGGTTGCTCTCGCCCTTGATCATTTTTCTGCAATAATACTGCTGCTACTGTATCACAAGAGGCAAAAGAAAAAATAAGGAAATCTTTAGAATAATCAGGACTGATTAGCACAGGTGCCTCAGTCAACGCCTTCTTTATTTGGACAAAATATTCCCTGGGCTCAGTAGTCCATTTCACTTCATTTCCCTTCCTGAGCATGGCTATGATGTGTTTCACCGATTCGGCAAAATTTGAGATGAATCTCCTCAGAAAATTTATGTTCCCCAAAAAGGCCTAAACTTCCTTCTTAAATCTGAGAAGTGACAGGGTCTGAAGTGCTTCTACCCTGCTAGGGTCAATCCTTACTCCCTCTGCTGACACTATATGGCCTAATAACTTCCCTTCATTCATAGCAAACATAGATTTCTTGGGATTCAGGGAAAGGCCGAACCTGCGACACTTCGAAAAAACTCTTCTTAGGTGGCAACAATGTTCTTTATCAGACCTGGAGAAGACTATTATGTCATCTAGGTAGATCACCACAAACTTATCTTTCTCCCCGATGAAAGCTATGTCCATGGCTCGCTGAAATGTTTCTCCTGCATTCATCAGCCCAAAAGGCATTTTGGCATACTGTTTTAGGATAAATTCGTGAGTGCGGACACAGACCAATCTCCCCAGATCCACCTGGATCTGGAACAAAACATGACAGAATACTACTCTTTCCCTAGATCTAAAGTATTGAATGGACAAGAGAAAAAGGATGATGTACTTACTTTATAAAATCTCTCCTTTAATCTCTGTTGTTCCTCGCTCTGCTACGATGCTCTTGCATCGTCCAATCACAACAACACAAACCAATCACAGCAAAGA
>SNQJ01S0181004.1:0-11117 GCA_010110895.2 Picea sitchensis | reverse complement strand
TGACATCAATGACAACAACCAATCTTCCAACAATAGTCCAATAGATCGAGGATCCTGGTGAATTCAATATGGTTCATTGAAGACCCAAAAAATAACATTAGATTAGAGGATGTGTCAAAGATGATTGTGGTTGGGGATTATTAGGATGAGGTTACTATCAGAGAAGTGATGGCTCTACTATAAGAATACCAAGACCTCTCCCAATGTAAATTTAGTGAAATAAATGGTATAATTGAAAAACTTGATGAGATGAAGATTGAGTTGAAACCATGTGTGAATCCAATTAATAAAATGTCATATTAGATGAACCCATATTATTAGGAATATGTCAAACAATATATATATATATATATATATATATATATATTTGTACTGGGGGAATCGGCAACGGGCGGTTCTCGTACTCGCGTGACACGGGGTCGATACTCGTCGGCTACCACTATAACCCCAGGTGCAACCACCCAGCCTGCAAGAATGGCGCACGAGTAAATCTGGGTGAGAATCGAACATGAGACCTCTTTACAAATTTCCTTACATTTACACGGCACTTGCCAATCCGTCTACACCCATGCGGGCATGTCAAACAAAATATTAATAAAATGTTGGATGCATATTTCATTTTCCCATTGATTCAGAACAAGAACACTAGAGTGATTCATGTCTATCTGGACTTTTATAGATTGAACACAATTTTCTCTCATGATCCTTTTCCAATGCCATTTAGTGATGAAATCCTAGAAATTGTTGCGGGGAATGAACCATACTCTTTCATAGACAACTTCTTTGGGTATCGCCAGATCCACATCAAAGAGGAAGAGAAGACAAAGAACACTTTTATAACTAAGTGGGAGTGATTCATGTATAACCGGATGCCATTTTATTCATAAAATTCTCATGCGGTATTCTCATTGTTTGTCATTAATGCATTATACGATTATATCCATAAATTCCTTGAATATATTTGGATACTAAATGATATAGTAAAATTTATTAAAATATCATATCAATTTGTTATAAGTAATGTTTGAACAATAAATGTAGATACAATTTTCTCTAAATGTTAAAAACAATATCTTTTACAACCTCTTTGGAGTTATTTTTGGTCATATTGTTTGTAAAGAAGGCTTGTTGGTGGATCCTACAAAGACAATAGTGATTATGGATTTGCTCACTCCAGAAAATGTCTTGATGCTATAGTCTACCATTAGACACAATGGTTAATATCGTAGGTTCATCACCAATTATTTTGAATTGACAACATTGATGGAGGTTGTTGTGGAAGGATGTGCCTTTCATATGGTCTAACTACTATGACTAAGCCTTCCAACAATTAAAAGGGAAAATGACCACTACTCTTGTATTGGTTTTCATGGACTGGGAATTTAAGATATTCATGTGATTGTTTATGCATGTGAGGTAGCTCCGGGTAATATCCTAACTCAACCAAGAGGAGTAATAGATAATTTGATATATTTTACTAGCAAAAAATTGTCAAACACTGAGAAAAACTATACAACCACAAGGCACAAAGGCTTGGCCATGGTGTATGCGCTACACAAATTCTTCCACTATATTCTAGGAGGAATTTTAATTTCTTTATTAACCACTCTATGTTGAAATACTTGGTCAATAAGCCAATGATAAAGGGCCAAATATACAAATGGTTATTCTATTACAAGTGTTTGATTTTGAATTTGTGGCTAGGCCAAGAAAAAAAAATGTTGTACACGTTCACCCATCGTAGATACAATTGGGGGATGCATTAGATAAACATGATCTACCTATTGTCGATCTATTCCAAGTAGAGTTTGTTCCTAATAAATTTCATGAAATTTCAACATTCTTAGCCAATGGTTTTGTGCCTAAAGGTATGATATAAAACAATGACAACAATTGGTAGTTTGTGAAAATAATTAGTAATTGATCATAGGAAAGTTATATAGATTGGGAACTTATAATACCTCCATATATGTGTACTAGAATACAAATAATATCTAGTACTTTGGGAGGTGCATGATGGTTTAGGTTGATCCAAATTTATGCAGGAACACAACAGAATACACAAATAATCATGAATACAAAGATGCAGCGGAAATAACACTTCATTTCATTAATATCAAAGAACTTAAATTTGTTTACAGACAGAATAGAAATAAACTAGCTAGGGTGTTGGTAGCTTATCTCTAAGAAGAGATGTGGCCGCTACAGGCCTCTGAACTATGTGTTACAATGAGGCTCGAAGGCCCATATATTATTGAGAAACAATGGAAACCCTAAACATCCAAAAAACTAACCCTAGGAGATGAAACACCAGAATATGGGCCCCGTCGGGGTAAATTAGTACATCAATTTCCCGGGGTCGTAACTTTGGCATACTATCTTCGTTTGACGCATATGATACATCGTTAGAAATATCTATCCGAGGACTACAAATGCTAATAGAAAATACCATGGTTTGGATTGGAGCCATATTTTTCAATCATTTGATTCTCAAAAAATGTCGTTTAGGGCCTCAAAATGGCTCCGGAAGTTCAGGACCCGAAAAACTGCCAAAAATAGTAAATTGTGCTACAATTAAGGAAACTGAAAAACTAAAAGAAACAATGGTGGGGGTCCAAGTGGAATAGGTAGGTGGCCACCAATATTCACCTGGATCATTCCTCCCCCCTTAGGAAGTAATGGTCCCCATTGCATTAAGTTCCTCCATGAGATGAGGAAACTTCTACTGAACTTGGTCCCTGGTGAGCCACTTTCCCTGGTGAAGGAGTTGGCCTGCTTTAACAACTCGATATAGATGGATCCTCTGTTGGCAGGTGTTCTTTATTTGTGTGTCCATAATCCGATCATTTGTGGCTTGTTCCATGTAGTCTGGGTTTAACTCTATTGATGTGAGTTGTTCTGCCATGTCGGATCTGTCGAGCAGAGGTGGACAGTAAGGTCAAAGGCAGTCCACATTGAACACTGGATGCAGACCAAGGAATGGTGGATACTGAGCTAAAATACATTGTCCCCTACAACCTTGGTGATGATCTATGGCCCATATCGGAGCGGGCGAAGCTTGCGGTGGGTTCCAGCGAGGCGCTCCTTCTGCAAATGTAGCCACACTTTGTCGCCCACCTGGAAGTTGTGTTGCACCCAATGTTGATCATGTCACTGCTTGTACTTAGAATTGGCTATGTCCAATATGTCATGAACCTGTTGGTGAATGTGTTGAATGTGCTCAATTAATTTATTCGGCTTGGCAGCTTCAAACTGGACATGAGCCGAATCATCCTGAGTAGCTGCAAATGGTATGGCTATGTCAATGCGACATAGTGGTTGGAATCCCAAGTGCACATGAAAGGGGTTGTGCTCAGTTGAGCTATGGAGGGATCGGTTATAGCTATGTTGTACATAGGGGAGGATCTCATCCTATGTGCGTGGATTCTTTGAGTTGTACATGTGAAAAATGTGTACGATCATCTTGTTGACGGCCTTTGTTTGGCCATCAGGTTGGGGATGGAAAGTTGTAGACTTGGTGAGCTTGGTGTCCAACATTGACCAGAGGCTAGACAAAAATGTACTAAGGAACCTTTTGTCCCGATATGAGATAATAGACTGTGGGATCCCAAAGTGTACCCACACTCGTTCAAAGAAGAGTTTAGCAGTGGCTTCTGTTGTGATATTCTTCTTGTAGGCCACCATAATGGCCATCTTCGAGAATCTGTCGACGACCATGAAAACACAGTTGTTGCCATGCTTAGTATAAGGAATGCCCAACATGTAATCCATGGAGATGGATTCCCAAGATCGACTAGGGGTATGCAGCGGAGTATAGAGGCCTTGCTTCTTGATGGTCGATTTGGCAATGGCGCAGGCAGTGCAGGATTTGATGTACTTCCCGACATCCTATCAAAGGTTTGGCCAATAGAAATATTTTTGCAGCACTGCCACTGTTTTCTCGACCCCGAAATTCCCAACGAATCGACTATAGTGCGCTTCCCAAATCATATTGGCACGCTCACTTGAAGGAACACAAAGGTGTCCTGGGTGACATAGTAGTGCATCCTGGAGGTGAAAATTTGGAGCTCGGTTACCCTCCAAGAGTGTCTTGTATGTGTGGACGAAATATGGATCTCTCTTCTAGAGAAGCGATCAATCAGAAGTCTCATTCCCACAAGAGTTGAGCACGGTGGTTATCACCATGATCGGTGGTCGGCTGAGGCAGTCTGCAACATTATTTGTGCTGCCCTTCTTGTACTTGATGTTCAAATGAAACTATTGCAGATATGTGGACCACTTCTGATGGCGATTGTTCTGCAACTTCCCTTATGTCTGTATGAACTACAGAGGTCGGTGGTATGTGTGGATGATCGTTTCCTTCCCCAAAATGTAATGCTTCCACTTTCGGCAAGCCTGCACAATGGAATACATTTCTTTGTCATAAGTGAGATACTTTTGAATTGTGTCGAATAGTATCGCACTATGATATGCCACTGGATGCCCCTGTTGAGTAAGAACTTACCCAATAGCATAGTCAGAGACATCTGTCTTGATCTCAAATGGTTGTTGCAAGTCTGGTAATGTGAGCACTAGGGCACAACCGAGGCGATGTTTCAATTCTACGAACTCCTTTTGTTGAGATTCCGACCAAAATAATTTTTCTTTCGCTCCTCCCTTGGTGACTTGACTGAAGGACCAAGTGATATGAGAGAATCCCAACATGAACCCGTGGTAGAAATTAGCAAGACCCAGAAATATGTGAAGCTCTGTTAGAGTGTTCAGGGCTGGCCAATCCTGGATGACTTGGATATTGGTTGGATCCACATGCACCCCACACTCATCAATAATGTATCCCAGATACTGAAACTGGGTCATGCCAAAAGTGCACTTCTCCAAATTGTCACACACCTTGTGTTTCCACAGTGTTTGGAGGACCTGTCGGATGTGGTGGCAGTGCTCTTCCCAAGTCTGGTTGAATATCAGGATTTCATCCAAGTACACTACTACAAATGAGTTGGTTAATGGCCGCAAGATGTCTTCCATCAGCCTCATGAAGGTTGCAGGAGAATTCGTCAACCCGAAAGGCATGACCAACCATTCGAAAAGGCCCTCAATAGATTTGAAGGTAGTCTTCCACACATCGGAAAGTTTGATTGGTACCTAGTGATACTTGGACTTCAAGTCGATCTTGCTGAAATATTTCACCCCTTTGAGTTGGTCCAGAAGGTCATCAATCTGTGGGATCAGGTACCTATTCCGGACAATGATCTTGTTCAGTGCCCGATAGTCAATACAGAGTCTCCAAGTCCCATCCTTCTTCTGCACCAACATGATCGGGCTCCCATAGGGTGATGAACTTGGCCGGATGTGAAATTTTTGTAGCAACTCTTGAGTCTATCTCTTCATTTCATCTTTCTCCAAAACAAAGCGTCGATAGATCGGTCCATTGGGAAGTGACGCACCTGGGGTCAGATCGATGGGGTTCTTGACCTGACAGTGCAGAGGAACCCCTACAGGTGAGGTGAAGATGTCTCGATACTCCTCCATGACCTTGTCCATTTTTTTTTGTCATGCAGAGGAGCCCTGTCTGGAGGTCATGGCCACAGTCTTCTTCTTTCCCTAAGGGCGGATCATCAGGAAAACGAAATTATCAGTTTTGGAAATGAGCTTATTGCATTGTTTTGCAGTAACCAAAGAGATAACGACAGACGGTGGTACCTCTAGTATCTTGTACAACTTATTTACCAAGGTAACAATAACATAGAAAGCTCGAGACTCATACACAACATGTCACTTCCACAAGTATGGTTGGCCTAATAATATATCACAAACATCAAGAGGAGAAATGTCACATAATACCTCATCGGTGAAGGGCTTGATGTTGTAGGGAAGGCGACATCGTTGGCTAACGCGGAGATCTTGTCCTTGGTGAAGCCACCCGATGGTGTACGGTTGTGGGTGTGATGTGGTAGGAAATCCAAACCACTTCATGACCCCTGCTGAAATGAGGTTCTTTTGGCTCCCACTGTCGACAATGAACTATAGCGAGGAACCCTTTACCCACATCTGGGAGTGGAAGAGACGCTCATCCTCCTATGGATCTTCCGGTTCTTCCTTTTGGATCTTCATGGTGGCAATGGTGGCATTGGGCTTCGCATCGATAATATGCTTCCCTCTGTCATTCCCCTTCTCAAGTTCTGATTCAGTTTCATAGAATGCATCTGATTCAAAATCCCTCATCTCAGCCAACAGTGACTGTTTGTCCCAACACTCACTTGTGTTGTGAGTGGATATCTTATGGAACTCACACCACTTTCTCGTGTCCTTCTTCGGCTTCACGGTGTTGTTATTTTCTTACGGATTTGGCAAGTTGTCTTGAGTCTCCATGCCTTGGATTTGTCCTTTGTCCTGCGGTTTGGGGGCACCTTTCTCTTGCTTTTGATTCGCAGATCCAAAGTCTCGCTTCTTCTGTTTGAATTTATGCTCAATCTTGGCAGCATAGCGGTATGTTGTACCAAGCGAGGAGATGTCGAGGAACTCCATTTCCTCCTGAATGTATCTATGTAGACAACTGCGGTACTTCAGCACCAAATGTTTCTATGAATATTTGATACCCAACTTTGTGCGCAGGGTATGGAACAGATTCGTCAACTCATGCACATCTTGATCCCTTTGTTGCTGTAACGCAGTCCATTGTATGTACTTGTCCTCATAGCTCCCCACGGGATAATATTGTTCCTTGATGGCGTCTCAGAAAGAATTCCAAGTGGGTATGGCTAAGAACAAAGAGGATTCCTCCTCATCCTTTTTTCACAGTAGGTTTCCCACCATTGCTTGACATGGGGGGTGGCTTTGAGCAGTGAAAAAATAATCTTCTCCCAGTCAAAAAAGTCATGAACTAAGAAATATCCTTCTAAAAGATTCAACCATCTATCTACGGCGTCTGCATCTATTTGTCCATCAAATATGGGAATGTCAAAGTTTACTTATACCTTAAAAAGGGTTGTGCCTCCAGAGTGGCTATTGGATGCAGATGTGCCACCAGTGGGAAATCGTTGGAGGATCTGAGTGAAGTTATGCATCATTGTGTTCCTTTGCTTTTCAAGGGCCTCCTCAAGCAATATTTTGATAGGATCTCCTGCTTCCTCATCTTTCTTTTCGTCCCCCATGGGCAGATGTCAGTGTTTGCAAGGTTGATCTTGCAAAGGTTCAACCAGATCGAGCCCTAACTCCTTATACCCCGACCTCGTTGGGGACATGCAAAGAAGGATCGAGAAAGAGAAGACCGCTCTGATACCACTGATCTAAATTTATGTAGGAACACAACAGAATACAAAAATAACCATGAATACAAATATGCAACGGAAATAACACTTCATTTCATTAATATCAAAGAACTGAAATTTGTTTACAGACAAAATATAAATAAACTAGCTAGGGCGCTGGTATCTTATCTCTAAGAAGAGATGTGGCCGCTACAAGCCTATGAAATTTGTTTAACAATGAGGCTCGAAGGCCTATATATTATTGAGAAACAATGGAAACCCTAAACATCCAAAAACCTATCCCTAGGAGATGAAATGCCAGAATATGGTCCCCGTCGGGGTAAATTGGTACATCAATTTCCCAAGGTCATAACTTTGGCATACTATCTTCGTCTGACGCATATGATACATCGTTAGAAAGATATATCTAAGGACTACAACTGCTAACAACATTTATCATGATACAAGACAAACTAATATTCGTCGATCGTTTGATTCCCAAAAAAACGTCGTTTAAGGCCTCAAAACGGCTTCGAAAGTTCAGGACCCAGAAAACTACCAAAAATATCAAATTGTGCTACAATTAAGGAAACTAAAAAATTGAAAGAAACAATGGTGGGGGTCCAAGTGGAATAGGTGGGTGGCCACCAATATCCACCTGGATCATAGGTGGAGGTCATTACAATAGGAAAGATACAATGTACAAAGTTCTACATGTAAGCCTTTGGTGTCCTACTCTCTTTCTAGACCTTGTAAATAATGAAAAAACCATTTGATGTTTTTAATAGGCTCGAATGACCCTTTATGAGGCATGAAATGTTTCTACAACACATTGTGGTTTAGGAGACGTTTGATCAATGGAATGGATTTTGTAGGACCAATTGATTTAATCACATGATATTCTAAGGTGTGATATTCCATTGCTACAATTGATTATTTGATGCAATGGAAAGAAGTTGGGCTATCCTACGAATACACTACAACAATGAAAACACGCTTCATCTTTGAAAATATTGTGGAAAATTTTGGTTGTCCATATGATATTGCAACATGCAAAAGATAATATTTCCTAGATTCTCACAAAAAATACCTCCATAGAAGAAGCAATTGGAGAAATCACCATATTATTTTTCAAGAAAGTTGAAGACGTTGCATAGAGTTAGACTTCTTAATTTGATAAACACCAAAAGTTATAGGATGTCACAGTGAGGGATCTACTAAAAAATGAGGCCTTTTTCAAAGATTAGTAGGTAAACCAACTCAAGACGAGTTGGATAGTGTGGTCAAGGATTGTTGTGGCTAGTTTTGTACCCTTTTTAAGTCATCGTATATATAAAGTATTTCATGAATTATACCCATCCTGGCATCATACCATTTCGAGAAGAAACTTGTGAAAGCTTGAGTACACAAATCACCTAGGAAATCCCAGGATGCTAAGTGTGTATTGTTAAGTACCAAATATTTGGAAATATAATCTCACACAATTAATCCAAGAAAAATATAGAAAAATCCACACGTTATTATATGAAAACACTTGAGGTAGGGAAACACCATACAATCGATTCTTTTAAGGAAGGGATCCACTCCTAATCGCTTGCCTCTTCGAGGGGGAGATCTCATAATGAGCTACGTTCCAAATACAATCCTCATCAACATGCCCATTACATTGTTTGAACCCCTTTTTATAATACTACCTACCACCTAAGAACACTAGAGGAGAAACCTTCTAGTAAGCCATATTACATATATTGTGTTCACACTAGGCCTTATCTAATAAAAGTGGCCTCCATACGTAAAAATAAATCTATACCATTATTTCCCTTGGGTACCTCCCTAGGTACCCCATATTATTCCCCTTATCTGCACTACATTCCATGCCCCTTAGGAAAGTGTTGTCCTCAACACTTTTTATGAGGAAGTACAACCATATGTCAGGGTCCCATGGATAAGTGTGGACCATAATGTTGAAGTAGGCTAGAGAACCAAGGTCCCATGTAGAATTTCTACCCACCATGTTGAAGTAGTCCCAGATCCATTGTAAACCTGGGTCCCATGTCCAAGTTCTCATGTGGACGCCCCTCTAAAGATATCGGAACTCAATATCTAGCTGAAAATGGTGCTCCAAAGATATACATTGATCATGTGGATCCAAATACATAGATCCCTCCATATCCAAAAAACCAGTTACATAACACACTAGTATAAGAGAATATTGAATAATAGTTTTCAGAGAAAAGCTCTAGACTATTCTCCATAATGTGCTCTACATAAGGTGGAGTAGAATCATCAAATAAAAGATGAAAATAGTTGTCATCCCATAAATGACAATTGTTCATATACCAATCATCACAAGAGGTCTCAAAATTATACCAAGAATATTCTTCTTGGTTATATTATTTCTTGATGTCTGCCATAAGATCTCTCTCATGCATTTTAGCTAAGTTCTTTTGAATGTTTCGACAACTGTCCCTGGTGTCTTGCATACATTAGAGGATTGAAGAGTTTTTTTTTCAAAGCATGACATATCCATCGGAAGAAACACCTATAATTTACCAAAAGAAATATTTGAAAATACTCTATCCAATGGCACTGATCTGGCAACAATTTGAGCACCCTGTCAAAAGTTATGAGCTCTGCAGTCCCACAATCATCATGAAAAAACCCTAAAAAATTGTTGTTTTTATATTAGTTATATCTTCACTTCCAGAGATTTGATTCAGATGATTGTTTTTTTGAAATGGGATAATTTTGTGAGAGGAAATCAGATAGGAAAATTCGATACAAATTTCTACAGAAACCTGCAAAATTGCATGCCCATTCTTGGAAAAACCCTAAAAAAATGTTGATTTTAAATCAACAATAACTCGGCCTCCCAAATTTTGATTTAGATGATTTTATTTCCGAAAGTAGTTTTTTTTTTCTAATAGGAACTCATATCTACAACCATTTTCATAAAATTGTACATGGAAATATATAAGAATTGACCCGAGTGTCGCATCCCTCTTTTTCTTCTTTGTTTGAAAACGTGCAAAATAAATATAAAAATCCCCCTCTTTTTTTGTGGCCAAGAAAAGAGATATGATGCCACTTGTTAAGTACCAAAGAGCTGCAAACATAATCTCACATAACAAATCCAAGAACAATATATAAAAATCCACACTTTATTATATGAAAACCCTTGATGTAGGCGAACACCATACACTCGATCCTTTTTAGGAAGGGATCCACTCCTAATCACTTGCTTCTTAGAGGGGAAAACCTCATAATGAGCTATTCTCCAAATAAAATACTCATGAAAATTCCCATTACATTGTTTGAACTCCTTTTTATAATACTACATGCCACCTAAGAACATTCTAGAGGAGGAACCTTCCAGTAATCCCTCTTACATTTATTGTATTCGCACTAGGACTTATTTAATAAAAGTGACCTCCATACATAACAATGCATGTCTATCATTATTCCCCTTGAATACACAACATGCATTCCTTCTTTCATAGAGGCATTGATATTTCATAAAGGGATTGATATTAGATACTTTAATAGTACAAACTACAAGAGACTAAAGGCACAAAGTCTATCCAAATTAATGGAAGATGAGTGCCATATTGGAATCTTCTATTATACTCTTTAACTACCTTAAGAGGATTATATATATGATTTTATTGTAGAGGATAACAATAGTTGGTTGTTACTAGTCATTACATGAGATTGTCATGGTATTTTGAGCTTTGAACACTTTGTCATATGAAAATTTGGAAGATGAGTACCATATTGGAATCTTCTATTATACTCTTTAACTACCTTAAGAGGATTATATATATGATTTTATTGTAGAGGATAACAATAGTTGGTTGTTACTAGTCATTA
>SNQJ01S0181003.1:6442-19325 GCA_010110895.2 Picea sitchensis | reverse complement strand
CCAATTTTGATCCTCATACGTAACACTTTCCACCTATCCTAGCCACCATTTATATAAAGATAAATATGGATTGCATTTCTTCACATTTTCATGTTTATATTATAAAATTAAGGTAGAAGTATGAGTTTTTAGCTACAATAAAAATAATAATTACAAACCATAAACTCTAAGAATGGTCAACAGACTATAGGTTGAAATTAATTCAAATGAGCTATACAATGATGGTGATTCTTCAGTGAATTGATGAGATCCAGAATCAAAAGAAAGCAAGTCAAATGCACAGGTGGAAAAAGCATGGACCAAATCAAGGAACAATTCAAAATCATTTTGTAACATCCCCACTATAATCCCCAGTTTAATTAATGCATAATGTAGATATGAATAGGGCTATGGCCAATCAATGTAATATGTGAAATGCATTTTCTGAATTTTAATAAATATAATGTGATACCAACTGTTGGGAATATAGATAGAGATGGGGGATGATTAATACAAAAGAGAGGGGGATGCTTAGGGAGTGTCTAAGAGGGGCCAAAAGGGAATGGTATATGGGTATTAATCCAAACCCATTTTTTTGGATTTTATTATCTTTTGGGTCAACCGTCTATTTTTTTTTTTGAGTGTATGAGAGCCCAATCATTGAATACATGTCAGAGGGTGGGTGCGAGAGTCACATCCCATAGTTATTGGAAGAATGGAGATAAAGTACAATCAACATTGGGCAGAGTGAGCAATCAATTGGCTTGGGGAAATAGAGGAAATTTGTATGGGGGAATTAGGAAGATTTTTACATTCAGTCTTGACATGAACAACAAGGGGAGAGTAGGGAAAAAGAGCACCAGAGCTAGATCAGGAAGGCTGGGTGAATTCTAGAGCATGTTGGAGTGTTTTGGAGCTAGAAATTGAAAATCCAGGTTGTCATTCCTGAAGAGTGAGCTCCTGTGTGGGTTGAATTGTAACAACACATGTTTGTTGTTGTTTTCCTGGTAGTTTTCATGGTAGTGAGTTTCCCTTGAGTTCCCAACAAAGATATTCTTGGTTACTTGTGCCAGAGAGACCCTGATAAATGAATGGGATGCCTGTTGGAGTGAGAGTAGTGAATGGGTACATTCCTTGGGTTGGGCATGTCAATATGAAGAGAGATGGAGGAAATCCATGCTAGATGTAGGAGAATACTAGTTGGTTGTGGGATATGGGGCTGTGAGTGGATTGTGAGAGGCACCCTTCTTTTGTGGATTCCTAGCCCCATCTCGAGGGTGACTTGTTGTTGAGATCTAAAACAAAAAATCTATGGTTGGGTGGAACGTCCTTCCTAAGCATCTAGTTGCACAAAATTTCTTTTAAAAAGATAAGTATTTATCTATTTTTCTGAGTTACCTTATGAGTTCATGATTGTGCATTTTACTTTGTGAATGATAATGGTTTTATATGTTGTTGTAGATGAGTTATTAGATACATTCATGTTCATTTAGAATGCTGTAGATGCATTTAATTATGGATATCAAAATCTAGTTAACTCTATTCATAATTTGTAGTTGTTAAGCTACAGGAAACAAATTAGCAAGATTATTTTTGATTTTATGTGTATTTCGTGTAGTAATGTTCCTCAGTTAAGACGAGGAACATTACAGAATGGTATCAGAGCTTAGGTTTCAAAAACCAAGTCTACATGGGCTAGAGTCGACATCTGGAAGCCAAATTCACATAAATAAACCTCAAAGGACATTTGCAAAATTATTTTTTAAGATTACCTTGGTGAAATTGGGGAGATTTCAAGAGGAATTTGAGGAAATTGAACTTAGGGGGTTCAAATATCCAATTTTAACTTCTGAATGGATTTTTTTTTTTCCTGTAATTGACTGAGTTTGGGAGTTGTAGGATACCCATGGCAAAATTGGGCGAAATTAGGCAAAATCCCCAATTTCTACAATGAAATTCATTGAGAATTTGACATGGGAAGTGTCAAATTTCAAGTGCAGAGGTCGAATTGACATGCACAGGGTTGAAATTGGTCATAAGAAACTTTAATTTAGAGTTCATGATGGCCTTGACAACAAATTTTGAGAATAGGTCTTTTTGAAAATTTGGGAAGTTTTCAAAATTTGGAAAATTTGGGAAATTTTCTGTACCATGATGTCAACATGATGTGGAAGCCACATGGCAGATTACATGACAGCGGTGACATGGAATACCATGGTGGTAATTTTGTGGCATGGTGGCATAGTGGCAGGCCACGTGACGGGGCTACTAGTGGAGCGATGAATAATACCATGGGAAGTATTGGTAAGCAGTATCACGTCATGAAGGGTGTGGTTTTGAAAATCTCTTTATTGATGCAAACCTAATAGGAATGCACCACATATCATGGAGAAAAAATACCATCGCATTGAGGAGGGCTGTTAACCCTTGAGTACTTTGGAAATGCAAAAACAATGTGGGCCATTGATATTCCAAGCATACCCATTGTTAGATCCGGGAGCATACGAGTTGTCGTGGAAAAAAAAAGGTGCCAAGTGGTGGGCCATAATGGTAGGGTCTATAGTGCATGATGAAGAGCCTGGGGCTGACACAGACATCAAATTAGGTGAGGTGGTATTGAGCGATACCATAAGTGGTATCACATGGTAGCAAGGTGTTTTTATAGAAGGCTTTTGGCGATGCAAAGCCAATGGGAGGATGTCGTCTAGCATGGGAGAGACCACCCTTTGCATCATGGAAGGATGTTAACCCTTTCACATGTTGACAATGCGAGATCGATGTGGGCCATTGATAATTCCCCAATCTCCACCGTTAGATATGGGAATATGCAGGTTGTGCACACCCGAGGAAAAAGGGTGTGGGATGGGACTTGCCCATCCCTGCAGTTAATGAACGAGTGCCATGTGGAATTTGGTAGGAGAGGTGGGACCCCTATCCCATCCATGGTCAAATAAGGTTCTAGGTGGACATATGGGTATGGTGGGGCTTGAAATAAAGTTTAATTTATAAAATAAAGGTAAAAGGAAAAGGAAGAAGGTGATGAAGGCTGACAGGGCAGGTCTAGGGTGGCCAAGAGGGTGACATGGAATCACCTCAGGGTGCCACGTGGACCCAAAATTCTACATAAATAGCTATGACAACAAATATTTCCACATAGGAAGAACTATCCAAAGTGAGGAGACTTACAAAAGTGCTAGAGAGGGCCACTGTCCATTTTTGCTTGGATTTGTCAGAAATTGCAAATTAGTGTTTTTTAAAGATTTAGGTCTGGATCATTTCCATAAATCCATATTAAGCTGAAATTATTGGAGAGAGTCCAAAAATTAGACATGGAAATAACCCATGAAGGAATTTAATAAATTCTAAAGGGTTTGGAATGAGGATGTTGAAACAGGGCAAAATCCACTATTCTGGGCCACTTTTAGGGATTTTTTGGATTTTCAGAGGAGGAAAAGGGTCCCCAGATGGAAAAAATGGAAAAATTTATTTGCTCAACATTTTGTATACTCATCAAGACATACAACTTTGGTTTAGTGAATTTTTTCCAGAAGTGCATTGTTTGGGAGATAACCAATTTGGCGGCTAAAAATTCTAAGTCTGGAAAAAGGGGGTGAAAAATGACAAATTTGTCGTGTCCAAATTGTTGCATTTTTTAACTAGAGCATAAAATTGACAATATGAGAGTTGTTATTAATTCCCTATCATTACCATTATCTTTTTCTAATTCAAAAGTGTCCCTAGTTAGAGAAATATTTACTTCTACAAGTGGCAAAAGTTGGTGTCTGAGATTAATTGCACCGAAATGAAAAATGTACAAAAGCGGGTAAATTAGAAATATTTATTACTAAAAATATCTTCTTAGAGCTCATAATTGAGTAAGAAACAGTCATTGGAAATCTATTGGATGGGAGAATCCATTTATCAACCTAAAAAATTGATCAGGGTTGTAAAGTTTACAGTCAACTCAGAAGAAGATGACTAGTGGAATTAAAGGGTAGAAAAATTTATGCATTCTTTTTCAGAACTGTGTTTATATTTTGTCTAATATAAAATTGTTTGCATGCACATTTCTTGCAGAATTTAGAGGAACATGAAGGAATTTTGGTTCTTGTATGAGAACTATAGCCATGGAAGATTCCCAAGGGTCCTATAGTCATGAAGAGGAATTCAGAGGGATACATGCCGGCATGGGAAATGCTGAGACATAGTCTAATGGAAGAAGATATAGGTAGGAGCCTGTGACTATGAGAATTCTACAAAGAGAAGTGCATATCTATAAGGCTAATAATGAGAATATTATGAAGGCTCATGAAGAGATATTTCAGAGCTTAAACATGTTGTAGAGGCAAGCCAATAACAAATCTGGAACAAAGTAAGAAGCTAGTGCTAGACATGTGACAACATCCAAATCCCATAACAAAAGGGATGATCATGGTAATGACAAGAATTCAAGGAGCATGACCAAGCACCATCATTCCCTAGAGAAATCCAGTAGGAGAGATCCTACAAGTTCAGGACCAGAAAGCATCCCGAGTGTGTCTCTTGTCAAGAGACAGAGGAGAAGGTCAGAGGGAGACATCTTGCAAGGTGAACTAAGGAAAATCAAGCCACCTACTTTCAATGGAAAGAAAAGGAAGGGAGAAGAGGTCGAGGCTTGGCTATTGGAAATGAAGAAATATTTCCAGTTGCATTTTTATCCCTCTAGGGTAGAAACAAGAATTGTAACCTACCCCTTGCAAGGAAAGACAACCATGCGGTGGGATAAACTTAAGAAATAAAAACACCTTGATGAGAGGAAGGTATCATGGAGGAAGTTCAAAGGATATTTCCAAGAGAAGTAAATTTATGAGCATTACTATGAAAGAAATATGAAATATTTCTTTGAACTCAAGCTAGGAAGCATGGCAATGGATGAGTATGAGAAGAGGTTCTTTGAGTTATTGAAGTATGTGGACTTCATAAAGGATGAGAAAGTCAAAATAAAAAGGTTTATGAGTGGGTTACCATATTTCTACAGTGACAAGATACAATATGATAACCCTAGGACTTTGGAAGAGGCCACAAGGAGAGAAAACCATCTTTATGAGCATAGCAAAATGATGTGAGTCTTCCAAAAATATTGGAATGACAAGATGAAGGGTAAAAAGGAGAAAAGGTAGAAAGGTTTTTAGACACCCTTTTTCAAGAAAAAATTCCATGCAAATCAACAAGGACAATCAACCCAAAATGAGCACAAGAAAACATATTCATTTGGGAAAATACCAAGGCAACAACCTATACAATGTTGGGGATATGAGGGAAATCACTTATATAGGGACTTCTCTCATAACAGAGAAAGAATGCAGACCGTTCACAACATTTACATTTAGGAGGCTGAAACAATTGAAGATATGGGAGGAAGCATGCCAATAATTTATGCATCCTTAGACAATAAGTAACCAGAGTATCAATCCCCCATGATTGAAGTGGAAGGTAAGATTCAAAACCAACCCATAGCCATTTTAATTGATTTTGGAGCTAACCACAGTTACATAAACTCTAACATTGTTGAAATATTTCATTGGAAAAGGAGTAAGCATAAGAAATCTTGGTTAGTTCAGTTAGCCATAGGGACTAAGAGGAAGATAAATGAGTTGGTTAAATATTGTCCAATAGACACGAATGGACTCGCAAAAAGGTGGATGTGAACATCATACCATTGGCTTCATATGTCTGCCTAATTGACATGGATTGTTTGGAAAAACACTACGTTGTCCTAGACTCTCACAACAAGACAATAAATTATTATGATGAGGATGGACATCAAGGCAATATTCAAGGCATTTTGAGAATTGTAGCTATGAGAGAAATTTCATCCATGCAACTGAAAAATAGTTTTAGGAAAGGATGTCAAATTTTTGTAGCCCATATGGAAGAGGAAGCCAGGGATAGAATGACAAGTATTGAATACCATCCGGTCTTGAGGGATTTTGAAGATGTTTTTGGGGAAATCCTCAGATTTCCACTAAAGAGAGACATTGATTTCTCTATTGATTTGGTAATAGGAGATGCCTCAATGTCCAAGACACCTTACAAAATATGCACACTATAATTGAAAGAGTTGCAGATGCAGTTTGAAGAAATTTTGAAGAAGGGGTATATATGCCCCAATGTGTCACCTACAGGAGCCATGATTCTTTTTGTAAAGAATAAGGATGGAACCTTAAGGATATGTATTGATTTTAGACAACTAGATAAGGTCAGCATAAAGAACAAATATTCTTTTCCAAGGATTGATGATTTATTTGATCAGTTGAAAGGTGAAAAAATATTTTCCAAGATGGACTTGAGATTAGGTTATCATCATATGAGGATAAAAAAAGAGGACATAAAAAAGACATCATTCATGACAAGATATGGGGATTATGAATTTACAATAGTGCCATTTGGGCTATCAAATGCCCCAAAAATTTTCATGTTCCTGATGAATGGAGTGTTTAGGGAGTGCCTGTACAAGTTTGTGATTGTTTTCTTATATGATATTCTCATTTTATCAAGGACAAAAGAAGAGCATGAGAAAAATTTGAGAATGGTGATGCAAGTTCTCGAGAGAGCATAACTTATATGCCAAACTAAGTAAGTGCATCTTTTACCAAAAGAAGATTCACTACTTGGGGAATATTATATCAACAAATGGGATAATAGTTGATCTCGAGAAAATAGAGACCATTAGAGGATGGTCAACAACAAGAAATGTGACAGAGGTCAGATCATTTATGGGTCTTCCTGGTTATTACCGAAGATTCATAAAAAGGTTTTCAAAGATTTCAAGCCCAATTACTTCTTTGCAAAAGAAGGAAGTGAAATTTGAATGGACTTCCAAGTGTGAAAAGAGTTTTCAACAGTTGAAAGATATTTTGAGAAGTGCACCAATATTAAATATTATAGATCCAAATGAATATTTTGTGGTGTGCACTGATGCATGCAAGGAGGGGCTCAGTGGATTCCTCACTCAAAAGGATCATGTGGTATGCTATGAGTACTGGAAATTAAAGTAGAATGAGAGGAATCATGCTACACATAACTTGGAATTAGCAGCCATTGTACACGCATTAAAAAATGTGGAGACATTACCTTATGGTTCGAAGATTTGAGTTAAGAACAAACCATCATGGTCTAAAACATTTATTTGGATAGTGAACATTAAATGATAGACAAACTAGATGGATGAAATTTCTGAGTGAATATGACTTTGAAATTAAGCATATCAAAGGCAAGGAAAATCAAGTAGCTAATGCACTCAGTAGAATAGCTCATGAAATGCATATTTCAACCATCATTACATTCAACACATATTTAAAAGACATAATTTTACAAGATGTAAATTCAGATCAAGAATATTTAAAAATAAAAGAGACATTACAACAAGGAAATTTACAACAAACATTTAATTACTATGAGTTGAAAGAGGATGGAGTCCTCATGTACAAAGGACACATATATGTGCGAAATTCAGGAGGGATGAAAAACATAGTGTTGAGGGAAATGCACAATGTGCCATATGTTGGGCACCTAGGATATTAGAAAACAATTTTGGTTGTAAGAATCCAATACTTTTGGCTAGGAATGAAGAAAGAAGTGGGTAATTATATAGCTAGGTGTCTAGAATGATAAAAAGTGAAGGTACATCATATACATCCAGCAGGGCTATTACAACCATTACCCATTCCTGAGTGGAAATGGAAAGTGGTTACAATCGATTTTATTACAAAATTTCCTAGAACAATGAGGCAACATGATTCCATCATGGTGGTGGTGGATAAATTAACAAAGGTTGCACATTTTATTCCTGTAAAGACCACACATAAGACAACAAACATTGAAAATATCTACATGAAGGAAGTTGTTGGGCTACATGGATTTCCTAAGGAAATTATTTCAGACAGACATCTGAAGTTTACCTCTAATTTTTGGAAAGGTTTGTTCAAAGGATTTGGAACAAATTTAAATCTCAGTACAACATATCACCAAGAGTCAGATGGGAAAACAAAGAGGACCAACATAATAATTGAAGACATGCTCATAATGTATGTGATGGACCAACCATCAAAGTGGGAAGACTACATCTACTTAGAATATTTTTATTACAATAATGGGTGTCGAGCCTCATTAAAAATGATCCCATTTGAAGCATTGTATGGCAGAAAGTGTAACACACCAGTGAGATGGGATAACCCAAAAGACAGAGCTATCATTGGGTTAGATTTGTTGTAGGAAATGGATGATCAGATGACAAGGATCAAGTATAATTTAAAGGTTGCTTAGGACAAGAAGAAAATTTATGCATACAAGAATAGATTTTTCAGGGATTTTAAAGTGGGCGAGCATATTTTCTAAAATTGAAAGCGAAAATAAGTTTTATAAGATTGGGTTGCTACTTAAAGTTGGCAGAAAGATATTGTGGGCCTTTTGAAATCTTAGAGAAGATAGGGCTAGTTTCATACATGCTAGCATTTCCTACATCCATGAGAATGCACAATTTTTTTTGTGTGTCATTATTAAAGAAATATGTGCCTGACCCTAACCACATAATTGATTGGACCGTGATCTAGGTGGAAAATGAAGGAGATTTATGGGTGGAACCAATATGCATCATCAACTGGAAAGTCAAAGTGATGCAGAACAAATCCACATGGTTGGTAAAGGTTCAATGGACCTAATATGGTCTTGAAGATGAAACATGGGAGCAATAAGAAACTATATGGGAGGAATACCCACTAATGTTTTCCAAATTTGAAGAAAATAGAAGCTATAAATGCAAGACTCCATTTTTCGACAACTAGAGTTTTGGAACCACATCTCAAAATTCTTGGTCACCTATGTTGATAGCCCTAATAAAATAATGGTTCAACATGATATACTAAGAGTAGAAGAGGGTGCATATTCCTTGGGTCAATAGGTTGAAAAGAACGAGAAATTTTGGTTGGAATTGTTGTTGCAGAGTAAACAAATTTCAAAATTTTATTTTCTAAATATTATGATGTAAATTTCTATATGTATTTCGGCATGGTGCTATGCACCATGCACCAAGGACAATGCACAATTGTAGGGGAGGGGGAATCTAACATCCCCACTATAATCCTGCATTTAATTAATGCATAATGTAAATATGAATGTGGCTATGACCAAGCAATGTAATATGCGAAATGCATTTTCTAAATTTTAATAAATATAATATGATACCAACGGCTGGGAATATGGAAAAAGATGGGGGATGATTAATACACAAGAGAGGGGGATGTCTAGGGAGTGTCTAAGAGGGGCCAAAAGGGAATGGTTTATGGGTATTAATCAAAATCCATTTTTCCGGATTTTATTATCTTTTCGGTTAGCCATCTATTTTCTATTTGACTGTATGAGAGCCCAACCATTGAATACCTGTCAGAGGGTGGGTGTGAGGGTCACATCCCATAATTATTAGAATCATGGGGCTGAAGTACAGTAAACATTGGGTAGAGTGAGCAATTAATTGTCTTGGGAAAATAGAGGAAATTTGTATGGGGGGATTAGGCAGATTTTCACATTCGATATTGGCATGAACAACAAGGGAAGATTAGGGAAAAAGAGCACCAGAGCTAGAGTAGGAAGTTGGGAAAATTATGGAGCATGCTAGAGTGTTCTTGGAGAGTTTTGGAGATGGAAATTGAAAATTCAAGTTGTCAGGACTGAATAGAGAGCTCATGCGTGAATTGCACTATAAGACCAAATGTTTGTTGTTGTTTTCCTAGTAGTGAGTTTCCATTGAGTTCCCAACAGAGATATTCCTGGTTACCTATGCCAGAGAGACCCTAATAAATGAATGACACAATTGATGGAATGATATTAGTGAAAGGGTGCATTCCTTGGGTTGGGAAGGTTAAGAGGGAGAGAGATGGAGGGCATTCAGGATAGCTATAGGAGAATACCAATGGATTGTTGGATGTTGGGCTATGAGTGGAATGTGAGAGGAACCATTATTTTGTGGATTCCTAGCCCCAAATTGGGGTGACTTGATATTGATATCTAGAACAATAAGTCTATGGTTTGGTGGAATGTCCTTCCCAAGCAGTTGGTTGCACAAACTTTCTTTTAAAAAGATAAGTGTTTATCTATTTTTTCGAGTTACCTTATGAGTTCATGGATGTGAATTTTACTTTGTGAATGAGAATGGTTTTATGTGTTGTTGTATATGAGTCATTATTTGCATTCATGCTCATTTAGAATGCTATAGATGCATTTAATTATGGTATCAAAATCTAGTCAATTACATGCATAATTTGTAGTTGGTAAGCTACAATAAATGAATTAGCAAGATTTTTATTTTATTTTATGTGTATTCCACATAGTAATATTCTTCAATTAAGCTAGATAATGCTACACATTTATTCATAACCTCGAATCTATGCCTTGAAATTTGAGATCTGTTAGCATTCTGTTACTTCTGGATTGTGCATTTCCTCTTCAAATGCACCATACAATTCAATGAACAATAGTTATGTGCCCAAAGATTTAAGGTTTTGTAAATACAAACTGTTATGGGTAGATTACCATCCATAGCTATAAAAACCCAGTGCTATTCTCACATTTGGTACTATGGATAGAATTAGAGAACTCGTATCTATATTTTGTGAACAAAACTCTTAATTTTATGAAATATATACAATTTCATTTTGTGTAAGAGTGACTTGTAAGTGTTGTAGTTAAATTCTATAGTTTATTGAACCAAGTTGGAGTTGGGCCCCAATTCAAAAAGGTACCTAGGTATTGTCTTTCAATATACATTTCTTGTTTTTATTTACTTATTTCCTAAAACTCTGTTTTACTGGGTTCATATGTTGTAGGTTTCTACACTTTGTTTAGATTTCAACTCTGTGTATATTACAACTTTTATACTCTATTAATAATCATTGTAATTACATGTGCATGTTCTTTTTGTTATTTTGTTTTCCAACTACTATATTAGTTTGCTAAAATTTCAAAGTGTGTATTTGAATGAAATTAATTTTAATTGGAATCAAATGGGTATATATTTTGTGTCTCATTTCCATAGAATGAAAGGGAACCTCTGTAACCAAAAACGAGAATTAGCCACCAATCAGACCAAGACACAATCAAAATAGTTCTCTCTCTTTTTTTTTTTTTTTAAATTAAATTTTGTATCTTGAGCATAGCATATTGTTATTCAAGTAGACATATTACAAACTAGTCAATCTCCAGGGTCTTGATTTTGTGCATACAACATTTGTGTCTCACAAGATCAAGATGAACCCTAGGTTTGATAATTAAGTGAAGCCTTAGAATAATTGTCCTTTTAAATGAGATACTTTAGTGCTGTAATTTTTGGCGTCGTTGCAAGGGAGACACTAAAAGAATTAAGAATCTCTAGTTTGCACTAGTTTAGGATTCTTGTAGCATTACTTTTTAAATGCATTTTGCAAGGAATGCAAGGGAATAGAGATGGTAATAGTCAAAGAAAAACTCATTATAGGATCCCTATAGTATAAAATCCTATTGCTTTCATCATAATAATTTTGTGGTGAGTCTCTATTCCACTCAATTAAAAAATCATGTTAGTTTAGGATGCATGAATAGGGAAAGAGATTCTAGAGGAAGTTTTTGTGGTGTAGTAAGAGCCACTAAAGAAGCTAAAACACTGATAGGCAGAGGTGGAAGGAGAGGAGGAAGTACATCCATAGGTGAACAAAAACCTCCTATAGAAAAGACACCATCCAATTTGGAAGAAAAATATTCAAGTTATGTTGAACTAAATCATCCTGAAATTCCTCGTCATAAATGAGAAACTTTTATTTCATCTACGTCAGAAGAATCTGTTAGCTTTGTGAAATTTTGTAGAAATCCCTTATTCATCATGGGTGGTGAACATAGAGAAGAAGGGGAAGGATCTGTTCCATATAATATTATCATATTTTAATTTCCTATTCGGGATAGAAAGGGTATAATCCAGGTGAAAAAAATCCCACCTAATACTTTACCACATTTTCGTGGGATAAATAGTGAGGATCGAGACACATTTCTCTTTGATTTCAATGTCTTATGCCGTATCTATGACTACTCATCTCATGCTCAAAAACTAATATTGTTTCCAACTACCTTAAAAGATTCAACTTTATGTTGGTTCATGAGGTTGGGTGGAAATTCAATACAGAACTGAGATGGTATGAGACACACATTCCTTAAAAAATTTGAAGACTACTGCCAAGCTAGGTATTTTTCAGGAGAAATCTTCTAAATGACTTAAAAAGATGAAGAGAGTATGGATACCTATGTTGAAAGATTTAAATACAATCTCAGATGATCTAACCAACATGAATTAGAACCAAACACAATGGGGACACTTTTTCTTAAAGGTATCTAAGATGAGTGTTTGGATTTTCTAAATATGATGGGGGCTTGAGATGTTTATTAGTGAAGGGTACCACTATGATTAGTGCAAAGAGAGGAAGTTAATGGGATAGGTTCCAACTAATGGTGTCTGGAAGGGTGGATGGGTCAACAGAAAAAATAGGCTTATAAGTGATGGGTACCATTGTGATTAGGACTGAGAGAGGAATCCAATGGGATAGGTCCCAAATAAGATTTTTGGTGGGACCACTATACTCGTTTCAATTTTTTACTCCTTTGGAGTTATACTTTGGCCTCAAGAATACTACAATGATGAAATGTCCAATTTTTTGACAGGGAAAATTGTGTAGAAATTTCACAACTAGGATGCAGGAGGCAGAGTTGCATGGTGAGATATCCCTTATGTTCCATTCCAAAGTGTTAGGGTTTCCAAGGTTCCTATAGAAAAGGGTTTTCCCTATGCTATAACTCTCTTATATATGCTTAGGGTCGAACGATAGTACTCAGCCTAATATCTTAGGGA
>SNQJ01S0181002.1:0-19326 GCA_010110895.2 Picea sitchensis | reverse complement strand
AAATGAAAATGTCTCCTTGGTATATATAGGAGACTAGGAGGTATAATTACAACTAATGGAATAAAGATGACATAAATAAAATAACATTACTATTGTAATATGCCCCAATTAAGGGGTAATGAGCCAATATTAGGGCTTAACACTTTGTCCTTATTATTGGAGGTGTGACTAAGTCCCATGTGTATTTAAATCCTTGATTTCATTTGGGATCTAAGATTATCACCATAACACTTTCCTCATGTAATATTCAAACCCTTTTGAAAACATAATACGTTTTCCATTTGGATGACATTGAGTTAGAGATTGAACATCTACTGAAAGGGAAACAAAGGACATCAAAGGTTATTAAACATAATAAGTTTTCCATTTGGATGACATTCAAACCCTTTTGAAAACATAATCCCCCTGTCACTTTCCCCTTTACACTTTCCTCATGTAATATTCAAACCTTTTTGAAAACATAATAAATTTTTCATTTGGATGACATTGAGTTAGAGGTTGAACATTTATTGAAAGGGAAACAAAGGACATCAAAGGTTATTAAATACATATACTCAAAATTGGAGGTTTTTCTCTCATGCCTCTCATTCATAGTGAAATAGGGTTTCCTTCAACCTTGCATTGATGCCTTAATTGTTTCTATCTTTTAAAGCATTGAAAAAAAATAGACCCTTGACCATTATGCTTATTCTTTTTTTTTTTTAAATCCAAGCTGCACCAAATTAATTCGGATGAGAAGATTATATTATTGTTAGAAATCCATGGGTAGAGGGATAAATACCAAGGTAATTTTTGAATCTATCTCTCAACCTTAAACCACTTAATTACTCTTAGGATTATTGTAGAGGAATATTGAGATAATAAATTCAGTATTCTTTGTTGTTTCATTGACTTTAGGAAGCTTTTGACATGATGCCTAGAAATAATTGTCTATGGAAGATATTGGAAGATTTGAAGTGTAGTTTGGGAAAAGGGTTACTCCAATAAGGCCATACAAGAAAATGATTGCCAAATTTAGGACCACTAAGAATTGGTTAGAGGAAATAAATTGTAATATGGGGGTTAAGCATGGACATCCTATATCACCTACCCTTTTCATAATTATATTGACATGTTAGAGGTGTGTTTGGAGGAAGTAGGATGTGTTGGCACTGATTTTCATGGATAGGCATCATCCTTCTTCTTTATGTAGAGAATAATATTCCTTCAACAAGTATTCCCATCGATTTCGATAGACAACTTAAAATTCTCAAGGATTTCTATGCTAGTTGTGGGATATTATTAAATATTGATAAGAGAAATGTTATGATCATCAAATATAGTAAAATTTCCTCTCCTAATTTTGTGTATGACATTGACAATTTGGAGGAAGTTTCCCTATAAATATCTCAAAATTTACCTTCATCAACACTAGCTTAATGGGGACTATAATACTAAAAGAAGGATTAATGAAGATTGAAAACCCTATTTTGGTCTTGAAAAAAACTCTAAATAAATAATTTTTTGGTTATGGGAAAAGGATAAAGTTGTCTTTGATACGCTTATGAAGACAATGATCTTATATGGATGCAAAGTTTGGGGATATAGTATTTCTAGAGAAACTTTGAGAAAAATCGAGCAAAATGAGAAGCATTTTATAATTAAAAGTAATATACCCTATACAATCCCCCACTTAAATGTTGCTCTTCCACCCCTTGAAATTATGTCTATGATCAAGTACTTAATGTACAATCACAAGATAATTAACATGAATATTGAGAATGTTTGTAGCATTACTTCTAATATTAATAAATTCACTCAAGACTAAAGAGAGGGTGGAGTAAAGATGATTTTTTATGTCTCAATCATTGGAGGATATGGGAGGAGACCGCACTTCAAATATTTAAATCATTAAAAGTACCATCACAACTACATTTAAAGAGAAATTTTGATGCACTAAAGAAACTGCAAATAAAAGAAACTTAATGTACTATAATGAGGTCATTATCTCCAAGTTAGACATCAAAATGAACTCTCTACCATGGAAAGAAAAATTAAATTTATAAACTAAGAACAAGAATTCATGAGTTTTATAGTGAAATTGGGTGCTATGCTAGATCTAAAACATCATGGAAAGAAACAATATTTAATTTGTGTGATACTAAGAAAGTGGAAAGAGGGACTTTGAGCCGGCTAGAAACCCCAACTATGGAGAAGTTCAGAGCCAAAGATGGTATGATCTGATCGGATCAACATTCTGGAGGAGAATTGAGGCTGGAACATGGTTTGATAATTATGGATGATCCCATTTTGTGATTTTCAAATGGGTTTCTAGGTATGTCTTCTTAAGTTTTCTTCCTTCGGCCTTTGCATTCTGCTGACAAGGTCAGATGATGTTTCCAAAAATTCTTCCGTAAGAACAATGGATGACATTTTGGTTGATTATTTAGATCTTGAGGGAGATCGAGAGTTTGTATTCCTATCTAACGAGGATTTATTTCATTCCCAAAGGCTTAAAAGAGCCACTGACATGGCATCACTCCCTTCTTCATATTAGGTAGGTTCCTTTCCAGAGGCATGCAAGAGGTCGTTATCTCAATGTTGTTAAATGAGGGAAGTTAAGGAATTCAATGAGGAGTCTCGATCCATCAACTTGCAAGTGAAATCTAAGGAGATACCCAAATCGACCATCCCTTCTATGAAATCATTGCATGTAGAGGAAGCCTTCTCCAGGGTTGCATGCAATAACTCTGCACATATTTTTGATATTGAATCCTATGTGGGGTAATCCAAAGAAGGGTGTAAAAAAGGAAGCGTTGTTGGAAGGTTAAGGCAGAATGCAGGAGAATGGTCATTGATGATGATGTAGAATTCATGACGATCCCTGATCTCCTTGGTAAAACAATAGTCAGGAGATTCGTTGGAAAAGTAGTAAGTTCGACATCTCTAAAAGGTTGGATGGTCGATAATTTGGTGAAGGCTCTTAGATATTGCCCTTTGTTTCACATTTTGGCTCAGGGTTGGATAAGTTTTCAATTCTCTTACAGAAAGGATATGGAGTCAATCCTTAATGAAGATTGGGGATGGGGTCCTTTCGGACTGGTGTTAAAGGAGTGGTCCATCTCCTTTGATCATCTTCACGAGTCCATAACTCCTTCTAAAATTTGGGCTATATTAGCCAACCTTCTCTTGGTATTTTGGAATGAGCTGGTTTCTCAATCCATATGAAACAAAATAGGCTCTTTCTTAAGCAACAACCCTGGATGGGAGATGAAGGAGGATCGTAGGTGAGCATGGGTGTAGATTTCTATTGACCTCAAAAATGAATTGACATACAAGATTGAGTTGGTTTGGGGTTAGTTTAGATGGATGCAAAAAATTGACTATTGGAGGGTACCCTTTAGATGTTTCGGGTGCCACCAAGTGGGTCATGTCCAAGCTGAATCTCGCAAATCCCCAACGAATTTTTCTCCATTCCATAAAATATGGAAATGAAAAGAGCCAGGAAAATATCATGACGTTAGTGGAAGGAATCCTTCGATTGGAGAAGCCAAGACAAGTCTTCAAGCCAAAGGTAACCTCTCATCGACTCTTTCTAATAAAAAATCAAAATCCTTTCCTTTTTTTGATAAGTCTCTCCCTTGGGACAATGCCTTGCATGATTGCGTGCTTCATAACTCCCCCCCTTTTAATAATGCATCTCTTTCCCCTTGCAAAGTGGTGGGCTCTGGGATCCCTTGTTCTGAGAAGGGTGAGGAGATGTCACGAGCCCATTCCCATATTGCTTAGTCTGGAGCGACCAAGGAATGCTCCTTCCCCTTAGATATAGGGGGTTTCCCCTGTAGTTCCCTAGCTAAAAGTCCCTCTAAGGAGACATGTTCTTCCTCCTTTTCGAGACCTTTCCGTCAATCTATAAAATCTAATTACCTATTATTCTCTAAGTCAAGAAAGGTGGAAGAGGTTTGTGGAGGAGGGGGATTGACCCTTGATAAAGGAGCTGGGGAAAAGTGAAAAGGAAATCCTTCATCTCCATTTCCCAATCCAAAGCCTTGAAGGAAATCAGGGGTGGTAGACAGTCAACCATAGGCTAGGCCCTTAGATCGGGAACAACCCAAGACGAGTTTCGGAAATGATTATTCTCTCCTTCAATGCAAGATGAGTAAGGAGAAATCCAAAACTCCAAGATCTCAAGAATTTGGTCAAGGTATGAGAGCTGTACATCATCTTGATCAAAGAAACAATGTGCAAGGTGGTAAAATAAAAATAAATTTTCAACAATTTTTTGAAGGGTTGGTCTATTTTTTCCATTTACTCAATGGGCCTCTCCGAGGGCCTTCTTATGGCTTGAAACCCTAATATCTCTGACTCAAGAATATCATATTTCTCTTTTGATATTCTTATAGAGATTGAGGATAAATATCTGAAAACCTCATTGAGAGTAATCAACGTGTATGGGCCATACTTTGATAGAGTTCTATTTTGGGAGTTGTTAGGAAATTTTGAGGTCTTAAATGCCTCTAATATAATCCTCAACAGAGACCTTAATTTCACCCTTTATTTGAGAGAGGTTTGGGAAGACAAGCCTAGACAGGACCAATAGGAAGGTTTTTGTATAAATTTGATTGAAAAACAAAATTTGATTGATAGTGAACCTGCTAAAATATCACAAACATGGAGAAATGGGAGAAAAGGGCAGGACATAGTTGCCAAACGTCTGGACCAGTTCCTTCTATCGGAAAATATTTTATCAAAATATTGGAAATTCAAGACAAGGTGGTAGTCGAAGGAATTTCTAACCATAATCCAGTTCTTCTAGAAATGAGCAACTATTCTTCTCTCCCTCCAACCCCAATGCAATTCAACCATGCATGGTTAAATGAAGAAGCTTACAAATCCCTAACCAAAGGTGTATGTACTCCATTGCGAGAGAATTCAGATGGATAGTATATGCAATAGCTCACCAACAACATCACCAAATTATCCCAAGAAGCCAAAATTTGGGCCAAGCTACTGAGGAACTGAGTAAAATTGAGTCAAAACTGGGGGAAATACTAATTGATGGTAAACCAGGTCAAGGAACAAATGATAAAAAAATTAGAGCCAAGGATTCTCCTTTAGAGAAAAATGACCTGCTTGCGGACGAAGAAATAAAGTGGTGGCTTAAGAGTAGAGCTCTCTCACTCAAAGAGGGAGATGGAAACACTAGGTTCTTCCACAATTATGCACAATAGAGAAAACATGTCAATACAATATGGGAAGTAAAAAATTCCAGGGGTAATATGGTCTCCTCCTTTGATGAAATGGCAACAAATGGGATGTATTATTACTCATAATTATTCAAGGATCCCTTTATATTCCCAATAGAAGAAATTATAAAGGTGGTAACCCTTTATCCTAAGTTAGTTTCTGAGGATGACAATGTCACCTTGAAAGAAGAAATCTTTGATAAGGAAATTTTCTCTACTTTTGAAGCCTTTCATAAAGGAAAAATCCCAGGGTTGGATGACCTCTTAGTATAATTCTTCCTATGATTCTATGAGATGTTAAAGGATGATCTAATGAAAGCAGTAATGAGTCCCAAAAACTGGGCAAGGTGTGTAACTCTTTCAAAAAGATGTATCTGGATCTAATTCCAGAAACAAAAGACATAGTATCCTCTGAGGATATTCATTTGATTTCTTATTGCAAAAATATATATAAACTCATTGCCAAGATTATCACAACTTGTCTCAAGCCTATTTCCAGTGAGTATATGTTGGTTGAGCAGTTTGGATTTTTGCATGGCCGCTAAATTCACGATGTTGTATCTATCACACATGAATTCCTTCATTATTTAAAAACTAAGAAATCCCATGGGTTTATGGTGAAGTTGGATCTAGCTAAGGCCTACAATAAGGTTAAGTGGACCTTCATTAGGTTAGCCCTGATTCAAATGGGGATAAACCTATTGACAATTAACTGGATCATGGGATGCATCGAGTCCACTTCATTAGTTTTTTTAAATAATGGTTTATCCTCTCCTTTAATTCATCCCTCGAGGGGTATTTAGCAAGGATGACCCCTTTCCCCCTTTATCTTCCTATTGGTTTCACATGGTTTAAGAAGAATTTTAACCAATCCCTTGAAATAAAATTAATCAAAGGAATAAATGTGGCGAGGGATGTTTTTCTAACTCATTTTCTCTTCGTAGATGATGTCATCCTTTTTGGTGCAAGTCTGCTGTTAGAGGAAGTGAAAGCGTGGTCAGAAGTGCCAGAAGTCTTCTGTAAGGCAACTTGAATGTAGATCAGTGTCTCAAAATCAATTATTCCCACCAATTCCCTAGATGATGATGTTATAAGATATATAGAGATTTCCACGAAAATTGAAAAGAGGAGCATACACGAGGGGATCAAATATTTAGGATTTGAGTCGAAGTCAAATGCCTACTCCTTCGATGACTAGTCATGGCTAATAAAACAATCCAAATTCTGATCTCTTCCTAGGAACATAGATGGATTTCATAGGGTGCAGGTTGGTTATAATAAACTTTGTCCTCAATAGTATTGTTTTTTATTGGGATACTGTAGCTAAAATCCCAAAAGAGATTATAATAAGGTGAGAAAAAATTGTTTTCATTTTCTTTGAAGAGGCAGTAAAGACAACAGTGGCTCAAATTTGGTGAAGTGGAATCAAATTTATCAGCCAAAGGAGCTCAGGGGGTGGGGGGTCAAGAATATATTCCTTTTCACTAAAATTCTTGTAGCCAAGAGTCTATGGTAGTTGATTCACAATAAATATCTCTGGGAATTTTTTTTAACAACTAAATATTTTGCAGGACAATCCATGGAGGAGTGACTCAGGAACTGGAGGAAAAATGGGGTGTTGGGGTCCATTGGATGGAAATAAATGTTGGATGCATATCCACTGATAGGTAATTGGATATGATGGAAATTAGGAAATGGACGTTGTGTGAGAGTATGGGGGGATCCATGGATCATAGATGGAGGAAGTTTCAAACTGACAAAAGGTCTCATTGAAGAGCTGTATGAAAAAAGTGTGTACACTATTTGGGATTCCAGGCTATACAAACATGATGGAGTTGGCTGTAACACTTGGAAATATGTGGAGTTATTAAGCTTACCAGAGTGAAAAAAAGAAGAGTGGAATTCCTACATTGCTATATTGTCATCAAATTTTCTAATACTGCAGGAAGACATAGATGATGTTATATGCTAGGGAAAAAATAAGAAGTATGAAATTTATACTACCAAGCTAGGATATCGAGTTCTGGTCATGAATGACTTTGACGAAAATGAGAAATACTAGTGGAAACCCTTGTGGAAGGCCAACTCTCCCCTCAAGGTAAATACCTTCTCATGGTTGGCTATAGAGAATACAATTATAACATGGTATAATGGTATAAAGAGGGGATGGTCGGTCCCTGGATGGTGCGTCATGTGTAGGAACAATGAGGAATCAATTCAACATCTATTTCTAAGCTACTCCTACATACAAAACTTCTGGTTAGAAGTGTTATCCTCACTGAAATTTGGCAACATGATGATGGAAGGAGATCTAAAAACGTGAATTAAAAGATGGCTCGAAGGTAACCACGAAAATCGTTGCATATGTTTGTCACTCTTCATTATTTAATTTGTTTGTTAGGTTCTAAAATCCTTCATATTCTATAACAAGTATATCCTAGAGGAAGGAGTTGGTGGTTTAATATTAAATCTCTCTAGGGAACACTTGCGTAAAGAGAAGGCTACAAAGCACAAGAATATTAAAGTGCTAGTGATTGATAAGGAGGTTTCGTGGAGCTTTTTTCATGGGACCAGTGAAGGACACCATGTGATATGTGTAGCCAGTGCCCTGTGATATGTGGAGTCGGTGCAATTATCTATATAACATACAATCATTTCTACAATATTGTATATACACTCGGTAGAGGCTCTAACACGAAGGACAAATTAGCGGCTCTGTGGGTGCTATTATTCATGGTTGGTTCTCTCAACTTTTACAAAGTACACATTTTTTGTGACTCTAAAATAGTGGTACACTGGTTGAATGGTAAAGGATATATCATGGTGGCATGCTTAGTAGTGCGCAAAGTTGAAGTGAGAATTGCTCTCCTGCAATCATGTATACCATGATATGAATGGGGCAGCTGATAACGTTTCAAAAGGATGATCTGGATATTCATGATGGGACATATTTCTTTCAGGAATTCTATGATGGTAAGCTTATGGAAGGCATAAAATTATACCTACAATGTTGTTTTTCTTTTGGGAGGACAATAGAATAGGCTTTGGCTTTGTCTTTGAAATTTGTATTGTAATCTAAGGATTCATGAAGAATCTAGATTATCCATATTTTGTAATATAGAAGGAAAATAGAAAGAATAATATTGAAGAAATAGAAAAGATATCGAAACAAAACACCTGGTACAAGCAGTCTGATTTTGGACAAAAATATGTATATTTCTTTTATGGAATATAAGGTTTTTTCTTGCTCGAAAAAAAAAAAAGAGAGTGGAAAGATTTAATATGTAATTTTTACGACACTAAGAAAGTGGAGGATGAAAAACACTTGGTCTTGGGTTGGTGAAAGATAATGCTTCCCTCTCATGACATGTTAGTTACAATCAAAATATAGAAAAACAACAATATGTTGACTAGGAGGAATTATTCGAGGTACATGCACATTTTATTAGGATATGGTGTAAAAAGATGAAATGCCGAAAATCAAATTACCTTCTATAATATATATAACTTTTAATTATGGAAAATTTGTATAACTTAGAAAAAACATGTTCTTCTAATAGTGGAATGTTACTTTTCCTCCAAACTATAATGCACATGTTTACGTTAAGATATCAATTTAGTAACTAAATGATGGAATTTCATGAAATAAATCTACATAATTATAGATAATAGCTAGTTCTCGTGTGCCACTATTTTTTCATAGTTTTTAATGTTAATTATATATATTTATTAAATTAATAAAGTTAGTGAAGACCTACAATTATGAGGCTAAGCTTTAAGGATGGGTTTGACGATCTGAACATAAATTGTATTTTTTTTTACTGTGTAGGCCTAAGTGTATTCTTGTGCACCATATAATTCTTTTCCATATAGGTGAGGTAGCAAAAAGTTATGATAGAACAAAATACTTATGTGTTTTATAATTATGATATATATAAACATGAAAATGAATAAAAAAATAGAAAAACTATTTTTTGCCTTTGTGTGTGTGTGTGTGTGTTAGGAATATACATACAAAGTTCTATAAGTGTATGTAGTTTCATCAATGATGAAAATATGGACCATATTTAAAAGCCTCGTCGATAATGGATAGAATAATAGGGACTTGAAAAAATGAATGGATTTTTTGTTATGCAGTTTGAACCACCGAGTTCATCACTTCGAAGCTAAAACCAATGAAACCAACTCATCCAACACATAGAGGAAAGGAGACAATCCTACCTATTTTTTTGAAATCATATAAATGCATACTCGATGTGTTTGCCTAAAATAAAAACATATAAAACTCCCTCACCTTGACATGTTTCAAAAGGAAATCTTTAGCACTAAAACCTTATTTTAAGGATAGAAGACCTATTTTCCTCTCCATGTCATAGTCAATGCCCCTAGATCCATCCCCTTTGTGAAAAAATACATAATGGTTCATTAAATACCACTTGGAAGTGAAAGACCCCATAGATAGGGCACATGTCATTGTTGGAGGCCTTGTTCACAATGCTTGAGGCCTAGAAGGTCCATTTCCCTACAAAAGGCCCTTGTTTCCCCTTTTTACCATGATCTAGGCCCTTAGACCCATCACTATTTTTGAAAACCAGTTAATAATGAAAATATCCCAATTTAGCGGCCAACGATCCCATAGAAAGGTACTATGTAGAGTTTCAATGGATCTTTCATGATGCCTTATCCAGAGAAGATTTGTTAAATGCTTGAGGCCCTTATTATCCATACCTAACCATTTTCAAGACCTAAATACACATTATCCTTACTAAAAACATCATAATGTCCCCTAGAAAACCACTCATAGTTGAAAGATCCCAAACAGAGGGAATGCTTTGTGGATTGTAGGTGTTTTTCATGGAAATTAATCCCAAGAAGTGTCATTTAGGGTACGAGTCCCTCATTTTCCTCCCATAATCTTGGTTGTACCTTGAGACACATTCTAGTTTGAAAACTAACTTAGTCATGGCACCTACAACACTCGTGGAGGTGAGCAATAGGCCAATAACCTATAGAGGTTAGATATAGTGGTTCAAGGAATTTTCCATGGTGCTTGAGCCTAGGAAGCAAGTTTTAAGGAGATAGGCTCATGTTTTCCTACCTTAACTACTATCAAGGACTTGCGACCCATCCATGATTCCCAAAACCTCTTAATGATGCCCATATTCAACTTGGATGCCAAATGCTCCCTAGAGAGAGATCATGTCATGGTTCATGGTTCTTAAGATTAAGAAGGCTCAATTAATGCTTAATAACATTGTTTCCCATTTTCCATGTTTATAACTAAACATTCATTTCTAGTGCACACAACCTACTCATGGAACATGTCTCCCACTTGGAGGCCAAAAACCCCCTACGTATGTGTGTTGGCTTGAGGAGTTAGTCAAGGATATTGATTTTGAGAATATTAAATAAGATCATAAGGAAATTGTTTTCAATATTTAATGATGGTGAAGGCCTCACGACCCATCCATGGTACCATGTGGTGGTCTTAGTATGTGTTCATGGTGTTTGATCTTGACAAGCTATGTTTAGGGACTAAGGTTGTTGTTTCTCACCCACGACCATGGTCAAGGGATCGAGGTTGTTTCTTCCCTACCAAAACCATGGTTAAGGCCTCAAGACCCATATGTATAATATAAAACATATCAATGGCACTCATATCCAACTACTAGGTAAAATATCCCTTAGTGAGGGTTTTTGTCAAAATTTCTAGGTGTTACTCATGGTGCTTGAGCTTGAGAAGGTTCAATTAGGGATTTAGGCCCTTATTCCCCCCCACTTGACCATGTTTTGGTGTCAATATCCATTTCCAATGCATGTGCAAAACCTACTCATGGCACCCATATTCGACTTAAAGGATTCAAAGAACACATACAAAGAACTGAAGTGTTGGTTCAAGGAATTGTTCAAGGCTCTCGATCTTGAGAATATTCAATAATATCCAAAGGAAATTGTTTTCCTTCCTAGACCATGATCAAGGCCCCATGACCCATATTTGATGTGTAAAACCTCTTAATGACGTCAAGATCTAAATTTGATGCCAAATCCCCCCTAGAGAGGACTTGTGTTGTTGTTTTTGGGTGTCGTACATGGTGGTTAATCTTAAGAAGTGATGTTAGGGCCTAAGACCTAAGTGTTTTCTTCCATTGACCATGTTTCTTGAGCTTGAGAAGGTTCATTTGGATCTTAATCCCATTTCTTCCTCTCCTAACCATGTATAGATATTTAGATCCATTTGTAGTGTATAAAACCTATTCATGGTGCCTATATCCCACTCAAATGATAAAGAACCCTAAACATGGACCTAAGAACAATTACCAATGTGGATATAAGATTATTTCCTATTTGTGGAATTTGTTTTGGTTTAATCATGGTGATTTAATCCCTCTAGTAGGCCATAGATACCCTACAAGGGTCTAATGTGTTGTCTTGAGGATGCATTCAAGACTAAAACCTGAGAATATTCATGGGTTGTAGGTTTTGTTTATGGTGCTTGAGCCTGAGAGTATTCATTTAGGTTGTAAGTCCCTTAGTTTCTTCCCCTAAACTTGATTAAACCTGGAGACCCATTCTTTGTTCACAACTAACCTAGTCATGGTGTCCATATTCCAATTGGAGGAGAATGATACCCTACAAAGGTAATATGTAGTGGTTCTAGGTCTTGTCCATGACACTTGATCATGAGAAGAAAGGTTTAAGGATGGAGTATCTTTTTTCTCACCCAAAAGTATATTCAATGAATCAAGACCCATCCATGATTCCTAACACCTCATAATGGCTCTCATATTCAACTCATATGTCGAAGACTCCCTGGAGAGGACTCATGTCATAGTTTCTAGGTACTATTCATGGTGGTTAAGATCATTAAGGTTCAATTAGGGCTTATGACCATTTTTTCCTCCTTGACCATGTTTATTCCTCAACAATGATTTCCAATGAAAAAATACTACTCATGGTGCCTATATCCCACTTGGAGGTCAAATATCCCTACAAATTTACTCCATATTGGTTTTGTTGATGGGTCTGTATGGCCTGCTAAGAAGATGAGGGAGAACACCCGATGGTAGGTACCAATTAGACCCACTCTCGTTTGGGATAGCATTTCTGACCATATTTGGTCTTGGTTACCAATCTAACTAATATACTATCTAAATATGATTCTGAGAACCAAAGGTTCTCAGATGAATAAAAATTCTAAAGAACTACTTCTGAACTAAGATGAATAATTACATTCCTAATATTCACTCCTAGTTTACTCTATGATAACCTATCTTGATCAGGAGAAAACTAAAAGATGAGTACAATAAAGTATTTGTATTACATGTATAGAAGTAATTCGTATAAACAAGTAACATGAAAGCTTAACAACATAACCAGTTATATACAAATAGTTGATTAACTAACTACATCACAATGTCATCGTACTCAAAAGTGAAAATTATGGCAACTATAAACATATGAAAATTAATTTAGAAGTAATTCATAAAACCAACATTCATACTCTATAGAAATAAACATGCATAAATTAGAATAGTCTCACTTATACACATTAATACCACAATCTTCCAAAATGTCTTTGGTTCAAATAAACTTGTAGTAAAAATATAGTTTCAACTACATATGAAAACCAAAATCCTTCTCTATGGACAATTCTCCTTCTTTATAATATGGAGAGACTTTTTACATTCTGATAATTCAATGATGAGTGCTAGGCCATTTTACAAAAATGACTCTTCACATGCCTAATCTGAAAGAAAAATTACAAAAATAGAGAAACGAGACATCTCAGACAGTTACAAAAATTTAACCATTACTAGTTGTTCTCATTCGACATATGGTTTTGGTACTCTTCCAAGAGGGAATAATATTTCATTATGTCCTCCAGTTTACTGGATTGTGACATTTCAACAATTAATTCTCCAGTGCAAACTTTAGCAGACACCTCTTGTTGTAATTCCTTCGTTGTGATTTTAAAAAATACTTGGATCTTGATTATGATCTGGGTAGGTCTTAATAAGTGTTCCTCCATGGATTAGTTTTTATTCTGTGTTAAGCTTTGAATTCTTGCTTGGATAATTTTCTTGTGCTCTTCCACCTCAGGGATTATTGTAGTGGTAGGTTTTACTTCATAGATGGAGAGAGTTGGCTTCATTTCAAATTCCTTCATGAGAGCATTTGAGATATTCCATAGCTCCATGCAGATGTTAGTTGCTTCTCTTTATGTAACCTATACATTCCTCATGAAGGGTTTCCAAGTGTCGAGGAAAACCTGATATCTGATTCTTTCTTCAATAGAATACATTGGTAGTGTAGTAGGGGGTGATCTATGCATTTCATTCCAATTAAGAATTTTATTAAGGGCCTCATTTTCTTCTTGATATTGTCCTTGAATTTATATTAACCTATCCTACAACATGAGTTGATCATATTGACTAGCATGTATATTACTAATCATATTGAGGAATTATTTCTGCTTTGCTGCAAGCTTCTCATTTAGCTCTAATTATTGGGCATTGATAATGTCCATAGTGATCGTTGATGTCATGTTCTCTTCCAGGGCCATTTTGAGCTTTTGTCTTTCCAATTCCAATTCTCTATCATCGGTGTGTCGTTGGGTCTACATTTTTCTCTCAAACTCAACATTATTTCATCTCTTTGTGTTTACAGATCTTTGTTTAGCTGTTTTGCATTGAGAGTATCAACCACTTTCATGGTTTTCTTGAAATCTAAAGTGAGATCATCTTTTACATTCATCAATTCGGTTTCCAACTCTGTGATCCTGGTCTTGGTCGTGCTTATGGAATTGGTCAATTCAAGGATGGATGAGGAATTTAGTCCTGTGAAATCATGGAGAGCAGATGCCACCTGAATACCATTTTATTCTGGGTCAGGCCTAAGATTCCACTCCACTACTCTCCCTACAGATGACCTAGATTTGCTGACTTCTCCTCTTTTTCTTTTATTTGACCTCTTATCGATACTCTTCATCGTATCATCATAATGATAGTCTCTGATAGCCACTACAATGCCTTCAAAATTCAAAGCTTGTGATGAGAGAGAGGAATCCCTCGGAATGGCATTGGGGTGTGGTGAAGTCTTGAGGTGGAACATTTACAATACCTAGATTGGGCATTGAATGGGTGCTCATAGTTTTTCTCAATTTTTTTTTTGTCAACAATGCTTTTCCCTTCCTTTGAGCCTTGGCCTCATCCTATTTTCTTTTATCCTCTGCCTCATCGACTAATATCTTATCCTCTGCCTCATCATCCAATCTCTTGGCTTCGACTTCTTCAACGTTTTTCTTTTGGAGGGCAGCTTGTTCTACTTTGAGTTCATTTTCTCTTTTGATTCTTTCCTCTTCGACTTGCCTTCTTTGATACTCCTCCTTAGCCTGGAGTATCTTTTGTTCTAAGTTTTCTTCATTCCTGGACTTTTCCCGCTCTTTAATATTGTCGTTGTATTTATTCTCTTATATCAATCTCTCAAAATGATCAATTGTTACCCTCTTCATTTCCAATTGTTCATATTCAATTTCCTTTTTGGTAGCATCACCAGGAAATTTTTGTAGAACCTCTTCATAAACAAACATTCCTTTAAACTTGTATTCTTCAAAATCAACCACATGGATGTTAGAGTAAGTGAGACCGACAAATCTGATGTGGCTGACCACAAAATCATGAGGGTCATGGACCTTAGTATCTCCTAGACATAGGCACACATATTGTAGGGAATATACCTCTTTCCTTGCATGAGGGCCATTGGAAATGGTGTAATTTGCCTATGTGGATTGGAAACACATGCAAAATATTTTTGCTGCTACTCAAAAGTAATGAAGTGACCCATTCCCCATGGTTTGGTAGGAAATTTCCCTCATTAATAAATGATCTGGGTCAAAGTAGGGTAGAAGGTGTGGGAATTCAGTGGTGCCATACACCCTAATGTATGAGTAATATTTGCAAAATTATCAGTAAACTATTCCTTTCATCCCAGTCCTAGCCTCAAAGGAAATCATGTGTCTTGGGAACCTAAAAAGTACAATCTGTAGAGGGGTGAGGAAAAAGTTACAGATGTCATAAAAGTGTCTTATGTAATGTATACTCCATAACTCATAGAAGTACACAAATATAAGGGTGTTGGTTCTGGTCCCAGTTCCACATGAGGTCAAGAAATTGCACCGAGGAACAAATGGCATCAATTAAGTAGGATAACATATAAAAACATGGTTTTCTCATACCTGGAATGTTTTTCATGTGGAGACAGATGTTGAAAGTCAAGATGTTGGCCCAGTTGAACACTTGTCCAATTTTCATGATAGTACGGGCTAGTGACAGCCAATTTGTTTGAAAATGTGTGCTTTTCTCCTCACCATACAACCGACTCAGCATAGCGGCTAACAATTTGTAAGGTTCTTTGATTTTATGGGTGGGCACTGATTTTTGTCCTTGTTTAAGTGTCTCATCCTCATCCACCCACCAATGTTTCATTAGCTTAGATGGCCCTTTGTTACCTTGAATGAAACCTTTCAAGACCAACTCATTGAGACCACATGTGGGAATGGGTAAGTGGTGCCTTGGGCCGATGTCCTCGGGTCTTAGGGATGCTACTCGCCTCCCCTAATTTCTCATGATAGTTGCAGTGTTCGGGTCAAACTATTTGAAACACCACTGTGCTTCCTCATTGTAGGGAAAAAGTGTTGGCCAGGAAACAACTAGATGGATGCTACTTTTTTAGATTTTCAGGTATACTTCCATGTTCTCATCCTATGGAGGAAAATATCCAGCAGGGATGATTTTAAGGATGGAAATTTATTTTAAAATGTAGAAACCTTGGCGAATCTTACTAATCCTTCATATGTCAACTATAAATGTTTGGCGATATTTTTGTAAAAATATTCAAATTTCTAAGTATTTTAAATAGTTTTTATAAAATTTTGGCTATTTTTAAGGTAAAATAATTTTATCCTATAGAATTTGGGAGAATCATTTTTAAAATAGCGAATCTCATCTTTTGAAAAACCATGGAAAATTAGCCCACGAGCGAAATTTAGCCCCTAAAATCATCCTTGAGATTCTCCAGTGTTGAACATCCTGTAGATTTCGTCGTATCCAGGACTTTGGTATTCACCTGTGTGATGGATGGTGTCCATCACTAAGACCTCTACTTGGCAGGAAGATGTTTAAGGCATAAACGCTGACTAGAAATAGACATAGCCTTTAGGTATCCTGGTATTCTAGCTCACCATGATAAATTATTGGCCAAATCCTGCATCACCAATTCAAAACATGAATTAATCCAGGGAAAGTAATGTGACAACTATTATGAAACAAGCTATTTACTAAGAATATGTGATACCTAGAATTGAGATAAGAAAATGGTCTGAGAGTATCATTGGGCAAATAAAAACCGAGAGGGAGTTTTTCAAAATTACGGAGGAAGATAGTTTGGAAAATGAGTGTTTAGTTCCAATTAATATGTATCAAATCCCCCCTAAATGTATAATAACTCACTTGTGTATGAGGATCGTTTTCAAATCTGACCACAACCTTTGTCATTAATGCGAATTAAGAGAGTAGATCTCCCAAATATGCCTATAGACATCGTCGAGTGGCCTAGAATTGAAAATACAACTATCAGAGTCGTGAGGTCGGAGTGTTATGGATCAATTCGTGCTTTGATAGGAGGGGTATCAAAGGTATATTCCCTCTTGCATGGATTCACATGTCGAGGTGGCATGAGCGAAGTTTGGGGATATGTGGGACCCGTCAGAGTTGTTACTTCAGAGGTTAACGATATGTGATTTTAAGAAGACTTCGATGGTAGGATTTCAAGGGAATATTCCCTTTTCATGGATTTGTGTTCCGACCGTAGATGAATAAAAAGACTTTATGTGATGATGCCATACTTTATGTTTCAGAGTCTGCCATGTTAAGAGAAATTTGGAACCCTGATGGAGATGGTTTCGAAGGAATATTCCTTTGATACTTTGGGGAATGATTCATTTCAAATATATGAATAAAATTAAGTAGGACAACGATCCTAAAAGAAGGGATGGCCAATCCTAACATGTTGCGTCATAAGGTCATGATAAAATTGGATGCATTGCAATGGTGGTGTTAAGTACATGTTGGTTCCATCTTTTTTCGTCTATTGTCTGCCACGTGGGACATGAAGGGAACTCTGTATGCCCGGGTTATCAGAGTGTGAGGATTAGAGTCTTTAATTATGCATGAGGAGAAACATTCTGATGAAGATGATTCCGACATAACCCTTTCCGATGTGTCCATCGAAAAGTTTTTTGTCAGAATTTAATAAGTATGAGAGTCTTTTCGATCCTAACCAGATTTAGGCTAAAAAGTGTGCAAGTAGGATTTATCAAGCAGGGTACGCAAACAAGTTTTAGGGGGCCTACAACAAGTGTATGAAATAGTGAAATACCAGGAAGGAGGGTTGATTGGTGTAGTAGATGGGACCATTGTTTGACTGTGACTGATTGGATTTCCAAAAGAGAATAGGATCCTAGATTGTATGAGTAGTAGAATAATGTCTCTATGTCAACACCTTTCCATTGAAGAAAAAATTAGTGCCTTGTAAAAATTTTAGAACAAGGGAACCCATTTTCTCCAAAAAGCGGTTGTTGTGGGGGTGAGCCACAACAAATGGTGACTTACCGGGGAGGACCAATTATCTCTAATCTCAAAAATAAAAAGACCTCGAACAAAATAGTGTACAATTTCTTCTTTAAGAATTATTTTAATAGTGCACAAATAATGGACCCCACACCATCTAGCCTGAGAGCAAGGATGAAAAGTGACATGTTACAAGTGATTTTCAACATAATTTGTTTCAGACTTGATGGGATCTTGTTCTTTTTTCTATACATCCACATGGATTACATTGGAATGACACTGTAGAGGAGTGATTCTTGACAGTTAATAGATTGAATTGTTTTCCTAACGTCTCTTTCCCAACATTGCTTTGTTGCCAGCGAGCATCCATAACCCGATGAAGTTTCCTTGGCATCATACAAGCATGGCCCCACTACCAACGAGCATCCATAGCCATGATGGGTTTATTGTAATTCCCACACTGTTAATAATGTTTTCAACTTCTTGAAGATTTAGATTTTCTGCATTCACCTTTTATATATGTGATTTATGTATTTCTTTTGTAATATGGGTGAATAAGAAGTAGGGTGATGCAAGAGTTACTTTGATATTCTAGTCTCGTTTGGTTATTTATCCTCGTGGGTCCATAAACATGAATCACAAACATATTTGGATTGAGGCATATTCAAGGGAGTATCACAAGAATTATGTAGAAGACACCTAAATCAAGGACCTTTCATTATTTAAGTAAAATATAAGAATTCCATGAGAGTGGTCACACGATTAATGATAACTGATGTGAACTACCTAAATAAGTTGAGTTTATAGGTTCACATATTTCTCTTGACATAGGTGAACTTGCTCCTCTTTTCGGTATGACCAACAATCATCTACATAAACATTGATCACAAGGTAATTTGATTACTTCAATATGAAAAGGAATTTACAAGTAAGTGCATTCATTTGATTAGACAACCTTAGGTTTCTATTGTGAAAGAGGAAGATGGTATGGAATGGTGACCAAAAATTATTCGAGACTGAAAGAGACACAAGGAAAGTTCAAACAATGGTAAAGACACAATGAAAGAAAGAAGAAGGTTGATTGAAGTAAAGACTTTCAGAAAAAGGAAAGGGAAATCTAGGAAATCTACTATGTACAAAGCTATATAACCATAGGTGATCAAGAGAAGTATCTTTTGATAATTTGGCCATTGAAAGGGAGCGCCTCCTCATCTCCCTCCAATGTTTTAAGTCTAAAAGTTCCAAGACCTATTTTTTGGTGAATGAGATAAGGTCCTAACCATAATTTCTGAAACTTCGTGTGTTTTCCTTTGAGTTCATTAGCTTTGTCCCATTTGAGAACAATATCTCTGTCTTGAAATTTTTTGTCTCCCACAACTGACTTTTCAAACCATTTTTTGATTATTTCTTGATGGTGTGTTAAGTTCATTTTGGATTTTTCCCTCTCTTCCTCTAGTTTTAGTATCATATTTAAT